>CABFPE010000035.1:836476-852751 GCA_900660155.1 Hofstenia miamia | reverse complement strand
TGTCTGATTGTTATAGATACCTGTGATCAGCCACTCCCCTATGACATAATTCTGGGAAATGATTTTTTCAAGCAAAACACATGTGTTATTGATTACAGAAAGGACATGATTTCCATCTGCAAAAGTGGACATTGGCTCACTACTGTTCCTGGGCAGGATATCTCATTAAGTTTTTCCAAAAGTGTAATTGTCAAGCCTCATCATTGGCAATGTGTCCACGTCACTACTGACTCTGCCTATACTGGTGATGATATGGTTTCTGGATTCAAGGGGAAGCACTTATCTAGACTTAACTTCTCCCCAGATCTTTGCCATATCTCTAAAGGAAGAATGTATGTTACCATCTTAAATAGTTCTAATTTGTTGGTCAATATAGACCCCTCTCAGCTAAAACTTATCACAACTCCAGTTCATCTGGAATTCCAGGCCACTGCCTGTCTACCAATATTAACTGCAATTCATGATATGGTGGAACCAAGCAATCCTGTCTGGATCCCTCTTGTTAAAGAGTGGACACATCTGCATCTTAGCTCTCAAGAGCATGAGTCACTTTCTCACCTGCTTTAGCAACATCACAAGGTTTTCAATTATGGCTCAATTAACATTGGCCAGGCTGTTGGCAAACAACACTCCATTGTAACCAATAATGATCATCCAATTCACCTCCCCATTAGGAGGGTACCAGAAAACCTCTGAGAAGAATATGAAAAGATTCTGAGCAATCTTATAGAAAGTGGCATGATCTCCAGAAACTGCAAGGAGAGAAGACACTGTTTGGATTCATCCCTTTTACTGATTATGAGCACATTCCTGAGATCAATGCAGATTACCATGGCAACATGATCCTTCCAATCCTTTTTAAAGAAGAAATCACTGAAGCAGAGATTTTGCACCACCAATGCCACAATAAGGTGTTAAGCAAGATCATAGCAAAATTGAAGAACACTAATTACATCCTCAGTCCTGTTGCCAACAGATGCTTTTGGCAGTACAACTGGAAACAGACAGAAGCAGGCTTGCTCTATGCTTGAAGTCAAAATAGCCAGTTAGCTGTCCCTGAGTATTTCTGAAGAGATCTGGTACAAAAGATTCATGAAAAGGGCCACTTAGGCACTATACAAATGGAGCGCACATTTAATGCGAGGTATGTCACTGTTGGCATTAGAGCCACAGTACAGGATGTGATTGATAAATGTACTAATTGTTTATTACAAGGAACTGGGCACTTTCCAGAGCAGCAAGCAGAGCTTCACAGCAGAGCCACAGATTGCATGAATGAAGCTGTACACATGGACATTGAGAAGCTCTCCTGTGATGAAGAAGTGTACCAGTATCTTCTTGTACTTATTGCCCATTTTACTAAGTATGCCTGACTCTTCCCCCTTGACAGCATCACTGCTGAGGTTATTGGAGAGAAAGTAGTCAAGGAATGGATCCTTAAGTTTGGGCCCATGGAACGCCTGATATCTGATCATGGTCCCCAGTTTGATAACCACCTCATGGAGACTTTGATGAAAGAGCTTGAAATACTCCACAAATTCACCACAATGTATCACCAACAGTTGAACAGAGTCATAGAATGACTTAACTGTATTGTCATTAAACTAATTTGAGTTGCTCTTGCCCAAGCAGTCAGCCAAAACTGAAAACATGTTATCAAAGCTGTAGAATATTTTTACAACACTGCAGTGCATTCTCTTACAAAGGTCGGTCTTTTTAAGGCAAGTATGCCACTTTCTATTATGTTTCCTGATTACAGTTAACCTATGTTGGAGAAGTTTGTGAATCATATGTTATGTGAGTTCCAAGAAGTACACTTAACTATCTGTAGAAATACTAATCAATCTGTCATCTGCCAATGGCGGAATTTTAATTGCAAATTATATGGTGAGCCTCATAAGCTTGGCAACAAAGTCTTTGCCTATTTTCCTCACCAAATTAATGATGCTAATCAAGTGCAGAAGCTTGCTACTAATTGGCAAGGCCTATTTACTATAACCAAAGAGTTAGATCATCATAAATATTTATTAAGTAATGGGAGAGTTGCACATTTCCAATGACTCAAGAGAACTGTTAAAGATATTAGCAATGTTGTCATCAACCCTAACAGTGAATTTTCACTTGTCAATGACAGTAAATGAACTTGAGACTTATGATAACCTCACTGAATGTGAGGAAGACAACCTCACTGAGGTTGAGTATGATAGTAGCCTTGGTAATAGTAGAAACATTACTGCTACTCATATCTTGCCTAGACATAGAGTTAGGGACCAAGAGTATTTAGATCATTTAAATATCCAAGATTGGGAACTTAATTAACCTTTATGTTTAGCAACTAAGCCACATCAGATGAAATGAACCAAGAACCAGCTGCCCACAAGGAGATGAGTGAGGCAAAGATACAATCTGCAAGATGAAAGGAGGTGAGATGACACCCCAAATTGAGCAAAGGAGAGTGTATCCTGGAAACAAGGAAGAATGAAAGAGGACTCTAGTAGCAGAAGCCACAACTTCTTGGGGTGCCAAATAGCCCCTTGGGAACATGATTCTGGTGACTACTTGGGGCGCCAAATAGCCCCTCAGGAGCTGACCTCAGACAACTATTTGGGGTGCAAAATAGCCCCTCAGGAACCTGAGGAGTCTAGTAATTACAGAGTGCCTTTTGCTAATATTAGTGCTAACATACAACCCTCCTGTAGTGACTCAAAGACCCCTTCTAGCCCTGGGACTTTGTCACATGTGTCCACTAGTGTTAGATCCCAGAGGAAGAAAGACTTCCAAAGTAGGAAACAAGATATTACACTCTTATTTTATTGCTACCCCAAGGCTGTCAGTTTTGTGCATGATAATTTGTTGGAGGAGATGAAAAACAAGTTATGGTGGACCTTCAACAGTAAGTCACTCAGTTGTTCCATAGACTTAATCCCATTTGTTATTGATGCCAAGTGTAGGCCTAAGGTTAATAATATTATCCATTACAACTCTAAGATGCATGGTGGGATCAAGAGGCCCTATTGGCACAGTACAGTCCACACCATGTTTGATGAGGACTTTAACCTTACTCATATTTGTCAGTTTTTAAACAGTAAGAAGGAGATCAAGAAATTTGACTGTGTAAATATTGATTTTGACAACTTGCTAGTTATTTACATTTTCTGTGTCAGCAATGTAAATCACCCAAAGATAACAGAGAAGATTGAAATTGCCTATAGGTTGGCAAAGGTTGAGCACATCAGGCTAGCCATGTTTCTCAAGGAGGAATACCAAGATCATATCCCTGACCCAGTTGAGAGCCTCTACTTCAGAATGGAAAACTTCACAATTCTCCACACCAACTACTATCATCCCACTAGCATGTATCAGTCAGGTATCTTTTCAGTTACCAAGCTCATTTACACAGACTTGCTTCTTTGCAAGAAGATCCCCACACACTGTCTTGCCATCCACACTAGACTCATAATTGACACAGCCATCCATGCACAAATGTTGGAATCCATCAACATCAACTTGCTGAGCCTTCTGTTAGTCGCTGACATGCATGTCAGTTTCACATTTTCACAGAGCTCTACCACATTGGCAGAGATCAACAAATTTTGGACAAACCTCAAGGCAGATAGAAACCCTGAGTCTATTTGGCCACTATAAATATCCACAGCCCAACATCTGAGTACTCCTGCTCTATTGAGCACCTCTTAATGGAATTATGCATTTTGTACACTTTGCAGGATCAGCAAAACTATGCTGAAAAGCTTTTTGCAGAGAAATTTGTGCTGCCTATCCAGTCCCATGTAGCAGTCTGGGTCTTAGCTATTTTTCTCATGCAAGATCCAATCCACACTTACAGCTACCTCTTGATCATAGCACAAGAGAATGGTTAGCCAGGAAATGCATGCACAAGATCACCATATGTCTGGCCACCTGGAAGATAAAAAATTGGCTCCTGCACTAATGCACCCTACCATTGTCTCAACAGAAGACTAAGAAGGCAATGGAATTCTTTGAGAAGTATTATGCCAGGCTCATCAGAGCCAGCAGCCCACTTGGCTACCTTCCTCCTCAGATGATCATAAACCATCTTGGTGTCACAATTGCCAACTTAAACATCTTTTCTGAGATATTAAGGAAGTACATATGGGGAGCAACTTCAGAGAACAAGTTTTCTTCCATTGAATCAGAATATGTGCTGCTCTGCACTAACCATCTAATTTGCTCCAAACCTGGCTCCACCCAGCAATTTCTGGAATTAGTTAATCATTATGATATTCACAGGAAAACAGAAATCCTTTTCAACTTGGAAAAGTTTAACTATCCTGAGAGCAGCTAAAATAAGATTGCTGAGGCTCAAAGACAAGTGGCAAGAGATGGTGAGATAATTCCTATCACACTCATTGAGCAGACCATGAGAACTCTGGAGCAGTTTTACTGAAAAGAAGAACTTTTGTTGTCTTCAGCCATTGAGGTGTCCCCCATTATGCAAGCCCTCATTGAGGCTATCAATTTACAAAAGTTTGCAGGCATCACCAGCACTCCTGTGCATGCACCCACATGGTCTATCACTGAGGATGAACATATCCTAACCATTGAACACCACCTGGATGAGTTTGTTGACAAGCTCTCCATTGCTAGCCATGTTATTGAGAGCAACCATGCTAAGGATGTGCTAGGCCTCATGAAATGGTGCCTCACTGAAATGTTCACTAAAGAACAGCTGGTCATCCTACAATCACCAGGGTGCCAAATAGCCCTGGATATAGAGTGTACCACATCTTGTGTACAGATTTCCAACACCCAGATTAACAAGCTCCATCCACATGGGCTTTGAACCACATTTTGGGATACAATTAAGGACATGAAAATCAACTATCCCATCACTATTGGAACAGCCATGCTGAAGAAGAAGGTTGAGTTTGACCAGGTTGAGACAAATGCAGAGAAGAGTAATCTGTTATGCATACCTCCACCATGCATAATGACTCTGTTGATCCTCCCCTCTTGGTAACTAAAGAAAGGGCATAAAAAGGTCTCTACATACCTATCTGATAAAATTAATTATGTATCAACAGCTGCAGAAGTTACCTGAGCCATGTCAACTTCTGAGTACAAACAAATGAGAGATACTCTTATTGAGGGTGGTAATCCTGAGTGTATCTACATCAATGGCAAACTAACAATCAAAGACATTTTTCACAAGAGACAGCCAATATCACTCCAGTTACAGAAGGTTCACAACAAAATTGACACCCTAGATCCATGAGTTCTTATCTTGTTCCAGGCATTGGGCGATCTGATGTGGATCAACAATATTGAGACCCTCACCTGTTACTACAACATTATGAAAAGGATTGAAATCATTACCATGTTATGAGCAGAGATCACAGATCCAGAGGAAATGACACTAGAACAAGTCAATGAGTATTGTTCTTTGTTTATGGACCATGCCACTCACATGGGGTCACTTAGAAAGGTATTTACATACTTCTACCTGAACACCAGGATTAGTGAAGACAATGACCACTCTTCTGATACCAATGTGCTAATGACTTTAATGGTTGCCTTAAAGGGTTTGTGGCTCTATGAGCACTTTTATGATACTTTTACCAGAAGATTGAACAACCTCCATTGTAACTGTCCCATTAACTCCACATTCTTCTGCCTAAAGAATGAGGCTGTAACTTGAAGGGAGGCCTTAATGCAAATTACCTGGTGACCTAGATACACTGAAGTGTCATCTTGGGACAACATCCTAGCCCATGAGAGGGTGGAGGAAACCCAGAAGCTCCTGTCAGGTCCTACAGTCCAACTCCTACCACAAACTTAACTGGCAATGGGGGGCATGTAGAGTCACTCAGGGCCCTATTTTTCGATTTTATTATTTGGCACTCTGAAAATAGTGTTACATCTTTTTGACATTCTTATTTGATGATTAGATGCTAACAATTTGCATCAATTTCTTTAATTCAATTTTTACACATTTTCAAGTGTAGTTATTTGATAGAAATATTATTTTTCCCCTCAGTTCAAAGTACATGTGATTACTTGTTTTAACTTTGTGAGGGAAATTGTGTTTGAAACTGTAAACAGTATCTATGTAATAATTTACAATTTTTGTAATAAATATCTGAGAGCACTATAGTGAGGCAGACAATAAATTTGTCTTCCTTCAACTGCATTTGATCTTTTTGAATTTTTATCTAGTAACCCCCTTTAGATATATCATCCAAGATTTGGTTATGATAACTATTGCTTAAGATCCAGTAACAATTCAGGAGGAAACTGCACTGGGTCTGGGGCACCAAATAGATCCTTAATGGTGACAGCCTGAATCATGGTCACTTTAGGTTATGATTACATGTAGTGAATAACAACTTTTATTCAATCAATTCATACATGCACATAAAATCAACACACTGCAAATATACTATGCCATTGGTGAATATGAATGCACAGCAATTATGTGCCTTTTTCATTACTTATTTACATAAGCTGAGATAATAGAACTCTGAGATAAATTGTTTATTGAGCTAGAACATACTACTTGAGACACACAATTAGCACCTTGGCAATTAAGGATGGCTTTGTGGATATGGCTTTGTTGTGATGCCATGTAAATTGGTCACTGCTGGAGTTCTTCAAGGAATTTCTGTGTTTGTTAGGCAAATTGGTGAACCACTCTCTGCTACAGTAAACTTTGCAACCTTTGATCTTAACTCTTGAGTTTCCCAGTACTGCTAGAGTAGGCAGAGTTCCCCCACAATTCTACAATATGTTAATTAATTTATGCAGTTTTCTTATCCATGGTTTCTGTCAGTGATTACAAACAGTTGGTATTTATGCCTTGAACTATAGGTGTTACTCTTATGACTCTAACACTAATTAAATCAATACTACATAGTGACCCAAGAATGTTTAAAGAAACTGGAACTGAAATTAGTATCTAAGAACAACCACAAAAATCTGTAAGTTACTGGTTTAACAAAAAGAATGCTATAACCACTTATGAACTAGAAGAAACCATATTGTGATTCAAGCTGACAAACAAAAATTTCTTAGATTTAACTCTATTCTTTCTCTTATTATGAAAAATTATATAGAAACAATAACTTTAGAAAGGTCTAAATACCATCATCTAATAACCAAAAACAAAGGTCAACAAGCAAATATCATTTCTGATAAGGGAGAGCAAATGCAAAAGTTGAAAACCCAATTATCATTAATGGTACCCACTCAACATCCCCCACATTCAACAAATCAAATGGAAGAAAGAATTATCTCCCAAATATCCTATATTCTAGATACTTAGCAAAGTCAATTCTGACAAGATATAGTGGAATTCTGAAACAAAATTAACTAGATCAAATCCAATACACTGGAAGGAAATGGCATGTAACAACCTGCTACTGCTCTAGCAGAGGATTTTGATTTAACTCCAGTGGTCACTCTAAAAAGACTGGAAAAATACTGCAAAAACCTAAATTCTCTCCTCTAAAGATGAGAGCAATTGAAGAACCAATGCTGCAATGGGCATTTAACACTAACATAGCTAAACATAAATCAATGTTATCAGATAATCTGATGAAAACTGATCTAAAAATAATTAGAACTTCTCCATACTTCACAGGAAAAATAAGCAGTAGTGCTCAAACATTCCCTGAAAGTGTAATCATTTTTGAAATCTAAGTATTGCAACAAAGTGGAACTAAAAAGATGGTTGTGCTCAACTACCACTTTTTCTAAAGAACAAATCACTCAGTGTGTATTTGACTTTAGACCCATAGAGTAAAATCAATTATGATAAATTAATGAAAGATCTAGGCTCTCANTCCATACTTCACAGGAAAAATAAGCAGTAGTTCTCAAACATTCCCTGAAATGGTAATCATTTTTAGATCTAAGTATTGCAACAAAGTGGAACTAAAAAGATGGTTGTGCTCAACTACCACTTTTTCTAAAGAACAAATCACTCAGTGTGTATTTGACTTTAGACCCATAGAGTAAAATCAATTATGATAAATTAATGAAAGATCTAAGCTCTCATTTCAACAATGAAAACACCAGAATACAGCATGCTACTTTATATCTGTAAAAGGCACAGTAATGAAAGTATTACTGAATACATTCTAAAGTTAAACAGATTACTACAATTATCTGTCAAACAAAGTTGTTAATAAGGACTTATACTAACACAAGATCCTGGAATGTAAGAGTTTGTATTTTATATCTTGCTCTCAGTAATTGAAAATGTTTAATATTGCTTTAATTGATGATTTTCAAAAATGGATGGTATTTTTTTGGGCATATTTAACTAAATTCTGTCATATTTTTTTCATAAAAATATGATCATTTTTTTTAAAGTCATATTTCTTGTTGCCCTAGTAATAATTGAACAAAATATTTTCTGGTATCTGGCAGTCAAATTATCTAGAATTATCTTGTATCTGGTATATTCAATTCATCATCCACATACTATCCCTAACAACCAAGTGTGAGCAGAATTTAGTACATGTTTGCCTATTAATGTTGTGATTTATAATACAAACCAAAGCCTTGTTTTAATGGCTACTTTTAATGTATGTTTTAAGTTTCAACATTTAAGGAGAAAGTTGATAGCTAGTTTTATGTTTTTAGGTTCACAAAAACATTGATTAGAATTTCTATTTATTAATCTTCTCCACTGTCTAAGCAAAGTACATAAACTGCAAACAAATTTGCTGAGCATCCACATAAACCAATTAACTCTGATATGCTAAGTAGTTCAATTGTGGTAATTTATTTAGTGCACACTTTGCACACAGATGAATTAAAAGAATGTTCAAGTATTTAAATAACATGAATTTTCCAAGAATTGATAAAAAGCTTTTCTTCATTGCACCAAAGTTAAAATGAAAAATAAAACAACTCAATTGAATTAAATTCATGGCCTTTCAATAAATTAATAATTGTATTAACAATATGCTTTCCTGTCATCTACAATTGCTATTGCTAAGATGGTATTCCTACCTCAAATGATATAATTTTGCATCTGGAATTTGTTTCCTTGCTATGCATTGCTCACACACATTTAAAGCACTCCAATGGTACTACTACTAGTCTTTTTTGAATGCCTGTGAAGTTCTTCATCCAGCACCTGTGTACCTGACCTTTGGATGCTTCACTATCTATACCTATTCATAGCTCTGTGTTCAAAATTTACAATTATAAGGTCTCCATTGGTTTGCTGCATTTTAAATAATTATAATTTTTGCAGAAAATTCTTCTTAATTTTCATTTCATTCCACAATCCAATTGGCTTGATGTCATTCATTTATGAAAAAAGAAACATTGAAAGGTCCAAAAAGTTATTTTTAGTGTATACTGGCTGTTAAAACTTTATAATTTTTGCAAAAAATAGGTTTCAAATGTCATCTCATTATCTTCATGATGTCATTCTGTATATAAAATTTAATGAAAATGCCTTTCTAAGCTACAATTTTTACATATGGAAAGACTGATTTTTTACACCAATTACATATTTTAACTGAACTTTTTAGACCTAATAATTGTACATTTTGAAAAAATAGAAAAGTTAATATTTCATCAAATGACTCCATTAAACATTAAACATTAAAAACATTTTGTGTGATTGTGAATGGGGGATTTTCAGTAAAATTTATATTTAAATATTTTTATCTAAAAATGTTAAATTTAGTTTAAATTATTTAAAAATGAAACGACCATTAAAAAATATTTGCTAAATTTTGCAGAAATTCACTGTCTCTTTCTTGTCAGATGATGTCACTACCTTAATGATCATACAACTCTTAATTTGCAAAATGAACGCAAGCAAACAATTTGTAAAGGTTTCATTTGTGCCCGGCTGTCAAAACAATAGCAGAAAAAATCCCAATTTGCTGTTTTTTTCTCTTCCCAGTTGTTCAGAAACGCGAACACGTTGGTTTCAAACCGCCGGTTAGCAGGGTTTTCGAGTGATGCAAAAGAATCATGTCTTTAACCCAATGAGTTAATGTTTCTTCCAAATTAGTTAATCAAATAACTTTGTTTTATATCAATAACATGCTATATAATTGTAAGATGTTTATTAATTCAGAAGAATATATACTTCATTTAAAATTATAAATATTCGAATCGGCAAGATTTTAACAGTCCTCCTCTTTATACTTTGTATACATGTGAGAAGCATTTTGATCTTGAAAATGACTTAACGAATTTTTTTGAAATTAAATTTTCAAAATTCAAGAGCAGTTTTCAAGCATAATGTTGTACCCCATTTTTTTGAGGAGATGGTGAACTCAGAGTCTAGTTTATCTACATTCTCAAATCATGACTTTTCAAAAATGCATCAGTGCAAAGAGATCCTCCTCTTCTAAAATGCAGAGAGTCACAAACCATAAATTTACTGTTTTATTTTTATTTCTGTAATTATGAATGAATGAATGATGTATATTTATCTGAACACTTACAAAAAAATAAAAACAAATGCACTTTACAATGCTAAAAATCCACTTACACTTAACTTTAATAAACAAATTTAAAATTTCGCAATCTATGCTGAAATTTGACAAAGCGAAATAGCTTCATCACCATAGTTCTTGCGAGAAGCTCTTTTGGCCTTTGTATTTGAAATGCCAGGAATGTTGAATCCAGCACAGTTGGTGAAAAATTCTGCTACCATCAAATCAGATACAAGTGGTAAATTGGTAGAAGTTGCATTAACAAAATTCATCTTTAAAGATAATTCAATGCAACAAGCGAATACCGTAAAAGGCTAATGGTGTCAGAAGAATATTAAAAATTTCTGGGAATTTTAAANACAGTCCTCCTCTTTATACTTTGTATACATGTGAGAAGCATTTTGATCTTGAAAATGACTTAACGAATTTTTTTGAAATTAAATTTTCAAAATTCAAGAGCAGTTTTCAAGCATAATGTTGTACCCCATTTTTTTGAGGAGATGGTGAACTCAGAGTCTAGTTTATCTACATTCTCAAATCATGACTTTTCAAAAATGCATCAGTGCAAAGAGATCCTCCTCTTCTAAAATGCAGAGAGTCACAAACCATAAATTTACTGTTTTATTTTTATTTCTGTAATTATGAATGAATGAATGATGTATATTTATCTGAACACTTACAAAAAAATAAAAACAAATGCACTTTACAATGCTAAAAATCCACTTACACTTAACTTTAATAAACAAATTTAAAATTTCGCAATCTATGCTGAAATTTGACAAAGCGAAATAGCTTCATCACCATAGTTCTTGCGAGAAGCTCTTTTGGCCTTTGTATTTGAAATGCCAGGAATGTTGAATCCAGCACAGTTGGTGAAAAATTCTGCTACCATCAAATCAGATACAAGTGGTAAATTGGTAGAAGTTGCATTAACAAAATTCATCTTTAAAGATAATTCAATGCAACAAGCGAATACCGTAAAAGGCTAATGGTGTCAGAAGAATATTAAAAATTTCTGGGAATTTTAAAAGTAGTGACATCATCTGACAAGAAAGAGACAGTGAATTTTTACAAAATTTAGCAAATATTTTTTAATGGTCGTTTCATTTTTAAAGAATTTAAACTAAATTTAACATTTTTAGCTAAAAATATTTAAATTTAAATTTTACTGAAAATCCTCCATTTGTCTTGATGAAGAACCACTATTTTAGATTTGGTACAATTTGACATATCCATATTACGTTTTAAAAGTAATATTTATTTCATTTATATTTTATATGCCGATGCCGATTTTTATATTTTATATATTAAAAAGTATGGGGCTGCGCGACGATTTTTGCAATCAGCTCTATATATAACTTATCACTTACTTCTACTCTTCTGTCTATATGCTNTAAAATGCAGAGAGTCACAAACCATAAATTTACTGTTTTATTTTTATTTCTGTAATTATGAATGAATGAATGATGTATATTTATCTGAACACTTACAAAAAAATAAAAACAAATGCACTTTACAATGCTAAAAATCCACTTACACTTAACTTTAATAAACAAATTTAAAATTTCGCAATCTATGCTGAAATTTGACAAAGCGAAATAGCTTCATCACCATAGTTCTTGCGAGAAGCTCTTTTGGCCTTTGTATTTGAAATGCCAGGAATGTTGAATCCAGCACAGTTGGTGAAAAATTCTGCTACCATCAAATCAGATACAAGTGGTAAATTGGTAGAAGTTGCATTAACAAAATTCATCTTAAAAGATAATTCAATGCAACAAGCGAATACCGTAAAAGGCTAATGGTGTCAGAAGAATATTAAAAATTTCTGGGAATTTTAAAAGTAGTGACATCATCTGACAAGAAAGAGACAGTGAATTTTTACAAAATTTAGCAAATATTTTTTAATGGTCGTTTCATTTTTAAAGAATTTAAACTAAATTTAACATTTTTAGCTAAAAATATTTAAATTTAAATTTTACTGAAAATCCTCCATTTGTCTTGATGAAGAACCACTATTTTAGATTTGGTACAATTTGACATATCCATATTACGTTTTAAAAGTAATATTTATTTCATTTATATTTTATATGCCGATGCCGATTTTTATATTTTATATATTAAAAAGTATGGGGCTGCGCGACGATTTTTGCAATCAGCTCTATATATAACTTATCACTTACTTCTACTCTTCTGTCTATATGCTTCTTCACCCAGTTTGTTCTTATTGCTTGCTCCTGTGCTGCCATTATCAGTGCTTCTGTTTCTCTCTTCAGTCCTGCCTTCTTTAACCACTTGTTGCTCTCTTCTCTATCACACTTTTCTGTGTTCCTCCAGTATTCTCCATGCATTGCCTTCTGCCTATACCTTGTTTGTCTCTCTGATTCCATCCTACTCTGGTATANTTTAGCCCTAGTGCTTCTGCTTCTACAGTTTCCTCCACATTTAGCCTCCTTTTCCTCCTTTATGTCTTGCCATGTACAGCCTATCTACATCTCCATTTAAGTTGAATGCTCTCTCTGCTGCTAGTATCTTCCTTGTCTCCCTCAGTTCATTCTTGTTCCACCTAACTATTCCTGCGGAATATCTCGACACGAATATCTCAACACTGGTATCGCCCATGTATTAATTGCTTTTATACTATTCTGCCCATTCAATGCTGACTTCTGTAGTACCTTCCTTACTCTCCTCTTGTATTCTTTCCTTAGCCTTATCTTCATTTTCTCATGATCTGTTCTGTCCTTCTCTATTACTCCTAAGTACTTGTACCCCTCCTTGACTTCCTCAATCTTGTCCCCACTGCTTGTCCTCAAGCCCTCCCCATCCACACACTTTCCTCTAGTCATTGTCACTGCTGCACACTTTCCTAATCCAAACTCCAACCCTGAATCTCTGCTTGCCTTCTCCAATGTCTGCACTTGCTTCTGCAACATCTTCCTTGAACTAGCATACATCTTCAGGTCATCCATGTGCCATAGGTGACTTACTGCTCTACCATTCTTCTCCAGCTTATACCCTATCCTATCTAAATTATAAAGTGAAATATCTGAAATATGTAATCATAATTAATCACTAATTATATTTGGTGACTTTAATATTAATTAATTTAACTCTTATGAACGAAATTCCATAAATGAATTGTCTGCTACTTGTAATCTTCATTGTGTAAACACGGTTTGTCCAACTCGCATGAACAATTTAATTGATTAGTTTTTTACTAATCCTGAAGTTTCTTTTAAATCTTTAATGTTTGAATCACTTATTGATCATGCACTGTGTACATATAATGGTAACAAAACTACTAAGAGCAAGCAATTTAAAATCATAAAAACAAGAGACTATTTATCTTACTCAGGTGAAAATGGAAAAGGCCCTAAAAACACGCCATTTAAGTTTACTTTCACCTTAAATTCTCTACCTCTAATGATTAATTACATTGCAAAAGGAATCTACAAAACATTAAACATTTGCACCTATAAGAAGCGAATGGTTAAGATTAAAGCAATTAAATTTCCTTTTTCAAACACCGAAGATAATCAAGTCCGTGAACTAGTATCAATTAAACGAGAATCTTGCAAAATCCGAGCCGACAAAGACTAATTGGACCAATTACGAAAGATCAAAGAATGTAATTGAGCAATTAAGAACAAAAAATTTAACTGAAGCTCGGCAAAAATTCTTTAATCAATTAAATTCTATTCGAGAAAAATTTCAATAATTTATTAAAAAATCTAAAGGTCTTTCATCCGAAATAAATGAATTAAACATCAATAATACGACCGTAACAGACAAAACTCAAATACTAAATCATTTAAATTCAACATTCAAAGAATGTGGAAATTTCAGTTTCCCACCTTATAAGAAAAAACAAAATTCTGATAGTCTCAAACAATCAAAACAATTTTCCTTTAGACTTACTACAATCAATGAATTAGAAAACATTGTTAAGAAAATTGATATCAACAAATCAACCGCTTCTTTTAATCTCCCGTTTTTGTTATTAAACGTTTTTTTCATATTTTTGGAGAACAATTACTAATAGCATTTAATCAATGCATTATTCCGATATAAGTCATATATATAAAAAAGGTGACAACTTAAACGCAAAAAAATATAGATCCATGTGTATTACAAAGCTTTTCAGCAAACTCTTTGAAAAATTATTGTATATTCAAATAAACGCATTCCTAAAATCTGAAAACATTCTATCGCATAAACAATTTGGGTTTCGCAATGGCCTTAGCGCCCAAGATGCAATTCTATCTATTACTCAACAAATAAAGTCTAATATATCTCATAATGCATGCAGTATTAGATTTAAGTAAGGCATTCAATTCCATGAATTTTGATATTTTGCACGATAAGCTTGTAAATTGTAATTTTGGTGATAACTCTAATCATGAACTTACTAGAATCAGACAAATGCTGGTAATACTAAACAGCAAAAAATCAAGTTATTGTAGAATCACTGGGGTGATTCTATTGAACAAGAGGACACGGTTAAACTATTTCTCTATTTACAGATGGATGTCTTATATACAATGCGTATTTACAACATTTACAAACATGAAAACAACTAGTCAACACGAAAAGCGCATGATCTGGCCGATAAATAACAACAACTACCGACTGATGTTACATTATGTTACGACTGACCGTGGGGTGCACCAAGGTACTGTTCTTGGCCCTATTTTATTTGCAATTTATGTAAATGATATAATTAAAAATGTGAAACACAGCGACATTTACCAATATGTCGACGACACATGCCTAATAAGTACCGCAAAAAATGCTTTTAATGCTACAAAAAAACTCCAAACAGATGTAGAAAAATTAAACAATCATTTTGAAAATAATCGACTAAAACTAAATATTGAAAAAAACTCAATTTATAATTTTTTCACAAAAAGCACAAAGAAATCTAAAAAATGATATAAAACTAAAGATAAATAATGAGTCAATAAAGCAAAGTGAATCAGGCAGCTATTTAGGAGTTAAGATAGATAATGAATTAAAATTTAAAAAATTCCTACTTAAAAAGATTCAAAAAATGACTGCAATATATATGTATATATGTATATATCAAGCAATTATTCGTAAACCATTGATACATGCATTCTGCTTGTCTCATTTTCAATATGCGTTTTTTTTAACTGACATAATGCTAAATATCGTATGCTTCTATCAAAGACATTTAATTGGTGTATAAAAATTCTAAATTTTGCACAAAAACCTGACGAAGCATCAGTATATCGTAATAAATTTTGGTTGGTCTTTTGCTTCTAACATTTCTTCTAATCTTGAGCACTTGTCTACTTTTTCCTCTGTCAACCATCTTGATTTTAGCACTACCAAGACATTTGGTATTTCCTCTACCTGTGAACTTTGCGCCTCATCACACTCATCTTCGCGTTCAACTGCAAACTTAAATTGGACTGGACATGTGTCTTTGCGTCTCCGCAAAGCTAATTCCGCGCTATTTGCCCTTTTCGGTAATGTTTCTTTTAATACTTCGTCTGCTGTGAAACTCTCTTTGTTCAAGTCCATTCCTCGCGCCTCCTTGTTGGTGGCCTTCTCGGGCTTTGTTCCACTCCATGGAACGTTTCCAGAAACGCGCTTTCAAATGGATTTCCCCTTTGGCCTATGAAGACGCTCTCCTGCAATTCTCCACTCTTCCGCTGTCACTCTACTTCCATGCCTGTGTTCTCCTCCTGTTCAATCGACTACTGACTCGCAAATTGGATCTTGATCCTTTTGATTTCATTAAGTTCTCTAATTCCTGCTGCACTCGCTCTGATGATGTTGTCACCTTCTCCATTCGTCGTACAAA
>CABFPE010000035.1:823872-835476 GCA_900660155.1 Hofstenia miamia | reverse complement strand
TTTCATTTCTAAATGTAAACTATGCTTTTCTAAATGTTAGTTTTGATTTCTAAATGAATATTGACGCTTTCTAAATGTTAATTGACAAATTCTAAATGTATTTTTTCATTTCTAAATGTAAATTGACCATTTCTAATTGTAGCTTTTTATTTCTAATTGTAAAATGATTATTTCTAAATGTTAGTTGATGATTTCTAAATGTCACCTGGAAATGGTGTAGAACAGATGTTATTTAGGGTGAAATTGTTAATGACTCCATCAATGACTTTTTCCGACTCAATTTCACTTCACTTCTTCACTCTATCTATTTAGACAGTTAATGTAATATGTTAAATCTACAACCAAAAGTGTTACGATTTTCTCACAACTTAATTTCTGTCTCACCTAACTGTTTAAAGTTCTATTGCCTCATCTGTTATATAATAAGTCAAATACAAAGCCCTATGCCAGTGTTGCATGTGTATCCTCAAAGCTCTTCACTATATACATGTAAACAAGACAACATGACTGATTAACAATTTATTTCTGAGTATGCATATACCTAGGTTTCATTTAGGTGGGTTCTACAAACCTAAACTAGTAGAATAATCACTCCTCCTGAAGCTTTCCAGGCAGTTAAGCAACCAATCATTGTTGCAACATATTCCCTCCTTAAAATGTTAATCTTTAACAACAGTATTAATTGATGACTTTCATTAAGACTGAAGCTCCTTAGGACAATCATTGTTGTTATTAGGGCATCTACATCACATTGATGAAATTCTGCTTTATTTTTTTGAATTTCAAAAATAAAAATGGGAAAATGTATCCCACAATTACAACCTAAATGTAAAAGAATTACAAAACACAGACATGATGCAAAACATCCTCCTATGTTAGTCAATCCACATCAGAAACACAAGTACTGATGATAGTAATTACTTTGACTCACAACAATTGATTCACATGACATCATTTATGTAAGAGAAAAGTATTTGCACATGGTGGTCAAGTTCTTTAATGACATTCTTTATATTAGACAACTGTAGATAAGTCATCATACCTTTTCAAATATATCTTGAATTTTGAGTTTTTGAACAATAAATACCTATTGTCACCTGTCATTTGTTATTGTCATGGCAAAGCCTTTCTAGTTTCTTCAGAAATGGGTAATTTCATGTTTTGTACCCCAGATTAAATATTGTTGACAGTTAAATTTCATCAGCAGTATACAAAGCAAATTTTCTTTTGTTGCTCTTTTCTTGATTGTTGTAAAATTGTCTCCAATTGCAAATAATTTCACAGTTTCAACAATTACTGAATAGGTAATAGTGGCTCTGCCTATATCTTGTCAAAATCTAGTAGAGAGAGTTTTATAACAGACTATGTAAAGCCGTCTTGTATATAAACAATTTCACTAACATGCACACTAAATCTTAATTTCCTCAAGTTTGTATGCTTCAGTTAAAAGCATCTTCATAGGTGAGATCGTATAATTATCTTCCATCAAACTTCCAAGGTATTATACCCAGTTAGAAAAGCTTCTCAAATTCATCAAAGACTGCTATCTCTTTCTCTTCTGTAATCTCCCAGTGTTGATGTAGCATCTTCTACCAGGCCTTGATATCCATTCCCTAAATTATTGCAATATGATTTTATGGTAAATTAGGGGTTAAAGATGTACTTTTCTCAAACTGCTTAGCCTTTATGTTATATATACTCCAGTAACTATAATTAATGCATGATGTAACCAACACTATTTAGGTGAGAAGGCTTTGCAGTGTCTTTGACAGCTGTTCAATGGTTGAGCTTCTGCCTGAAACTGAACTCCAAGCCAAATAACAATCACTCCTCTTCATTGCTGTTGAGTTGGTTTTGACTCTCAGCTCAGTGAAGAAACTTATGTGTGCCCTATCCTAGCTCAGTGCTTACTCAAGGCTTGTTTTGTAAAGTGTACTATGTACTTGCAACCTCAATTGTTACTAGCTGTTTGTTTAAATAAATACATGATTTGCCATTACTAAAATATATTGGCTTTACTTAAATAAGATAGATAAATAGCAGCTTCCTAAACTACATGTAATAAATGATATATACAAGGTCACATTATTGGTCACATTATCATCATTAATTTAGACCTAGTTTGAATATAATTATAAAAACCTATGTTTGGATTACAGCATTATATTGAGTTCATTATTGTTGATACATGTAAGAAGGAATTGATAGTTTGCTAAATGGGAAGAAAAACTCCTAATTGTATACCTAACTTAAGTGTGGGTTCATGGTTGGGAACAAGGAACCAAGAATAGTTCCCATTGTGGGATCCTGCCACTACTGAGCACAAACTGTTTAGCTGAACATTGTAATTATTAATCAAACCATATTAAACTAAAAATAGGAATTGTGGTTCTGCTCTTTTTATATTCAAACTCAAAAAGTATATATCAATTTGAATTTCAAATTGTTTATCTGGCAGATGGCTAAAAATAATGGAAGCAAGTTCACACCCTTGGTTGAATCAACAAATACTAATTTTAATTTTTTCACTAATAAATTCTTAGTTGCATCATACAAAAGTAATTAAGATGATAACTAATTCATAATTAATTTCTAATCAAGTTTCAATTTGATCTTAATTTGTCTTTGACTGACTATTCTTTTTTTAGCAGCTTAGTTAGTTTTGGATTATGCTACATTGAGCTTGAATTGTAATGGGGTCAAATTTTCTTTCCAAATACATGTCTTCAAGAAGTTTCATATTCTAACATATATTAGACATCCCCCATAATTCTTCTTTTGTATAAAATGCTTCTGATGATCCTATTTGTCATTCAAAAATGCATATCAGTGTCAAGTTGTTCTCCTTAGTCATTGTACCATTCATTTAATGAAAGTCTTTATATTAATTCATGGGCCAATTACCATCATGCATTCATCATGTATTACTTGCTCATCCACATTTTTATCAAACTTTCCATACACAATTGGCTTTTCAAGTTATATATTTTTTCTTGGTACAAGTTCCTCAATTGTATTTAACCAATGTGTCATAAAAACAACACCTGTAACTTACATATTTAAATTACTTGATAATGTAAATCTAGTGATTATCATAATCTATTCCAAGCAGTATATTTATTGACTAAAAGCTTTGTTAGCAAGCTAATTCTATTACAATATTATTAAAAATGAAATTCAAGCCCCTCCTTCCCTCACATATCAATGAATTTACAGATTCAACTCACAAATTGGCCCCCCTTTGTTGTCATGCTGGTCCAGATATTTTTAATATTTAAAATTCAGCAACCAATTTTGATGAGGCCCTTACAATGATGGATAAACAATTCATCAAATATTTTCTCACAATATATTCACATCAGCTTCTGGTATGCATGCAAAGTACAAGTGAATCATTCTATGAATTTGTTAATAGACTTAAGATTCTTGGGCAGATATGTAATTTCACTGATTTCAATGAAGTAGAACATTCTAGTCTCTTCCTAAGAGATACATTGTTGGTGTAGCATCATCCAAACAAATCAAAAATAAGCTGCAACCTTGAGAAATGTGAGAATAAAATCAAAGAAACAATGATTAGAAATATTGTATTTAGATCAATTAGATTAATTTAGATTTATTTGTATTATGCAACTAAGAAACAATATGTGTCAGAAATGAGAGATTAGTATCAGTTGATATTAATACTTTTGGCAAAATGAGGGGGCAAATTTGCTTCCATTATTTTTAGCCGCCATCTTGGCAGAAGAAAAGTTTAAATTTGAAATTGACAGGTACTTTTCTGGAATTACTATAAATACAAATTAAATACTGTAAGCAATTGATAAAGAATTTTATTCAGAATTCTTATTTTGTTCTACTATAACAGTTGGATTATTTAATACAATGTTAAGCTAATTGAGTGGTGTTTAGTAGTGGTCTGGATCCATCATAGAGAATGATTCAAGGTTCCATGTGCCAGACCATGAAAGTGCACATATGTTAGGTGTAGGAGTTTTTCTCTTGATTAGCTGACTAGTGATCATTTAATACATGTATCAAAATAATTAACTGTGAACAAATTGTTGGATTACCAAAACCTAGGAAATATATTAATACTATTTTAGATCCAAATTAATGACCAATAAATGACCAATAAAGTGACTGTACATGTATTAATTTAAGTTAGGAAGCTGCTCAATACTAATATATTTAAAAATGCCAATATATTTCAGTAATGGCTACATGTAGTATCAAGCAAGCAGCTAGTAACAAGTCAGGTTGCAAACAAATAGAACACTTTTACAAAATAGAGTTTAAGTTAAAATTGTGTCATGTCTTGAGTATGCACTGAGCTAGGATAAGGTACACATAAACTGTATTGATGAGCTGAGGTGTGGAACTCAACCAAGTGGAATATTGAAGGATTTGGTGAAACTGGATGTGGAGATCAGCTTCAGGCAGATGCCCACCATCAATCATCAAAGAAACTGTTGCATGGCTTCATCACCTAAATAGTGAACAGTTAAATCTAGTTACATTGTGTTAGTAGAAACAAAAGCCAAAGCAGTATCTAATTAAGTAAATCCCTACCCACAAAACTATGACTAGTGTTACACAATAAAAGGAGATAAATAGTAATGACACCTGGTAGAGGATGTTACAGTTGGCTGAACTTGTTTCTGATGTTTTTCATGCTAGATTATTTGAGCTAAATAATACCAATGCATATCCTTAGCAATGGCTGTAGAGTTGTCATTGGCTTATGTTAAGAATACTAGTGCAACTAAATTTAATTATCCTTGTGTTGTCAAATAAAGAGAAACTAAGGACACAAATAAGACTAACAATATAATAATTTGATTAAATTATAAATACACAGTTATTATCATTTGATTACTTTGTACAATCATATACAGTCCAGTTTTGATATTAGTTATATCAACAAAACAGTTTGACAAAATACTAAAAGATGAACTCACATGAGCTAATTAATGCTGAGATTGTGCAAAATCAGCAGTTAAAGAAAAAGAGGGAAAACTGTCAACAACATTAAAGAACAGGTACTCAATGATTGTTTAATTATTTACAAAAATTTAGTATAAATATGCAGTAATGGTTGTGATTGTGATGAACAAATTTTACTGGATTTACTCTGTTATTTTTATTCAGGTTATTTAATTATATTGATGGAAAGCTAAAAATTCAAGCATGAGAGTATTCTGCAGGTGGTCCCCAGATCTGGCTAAAGGTATTTCAAAGCAGCTGCACAATACAGCCTTTCAAAAGTGCAGTGCAGCCTGCAGCCAGGACTACCAATGTGCTCTTACATTAAGGTTATGATTAGGGGTTTTTATCTGTTGTAGCTTTCACTTGATTCATTCACAAATAAGACATGTATCTGATAACTCAATGTAGGCTAACCCTATTTAGAACCAAATTTGCTGTTACTAATAATGAAACTTATTATACATATGAGGTGCATATGAGCCCCAATCACTGCCAGTCAGCTTACATTATCTATAGTGTTGCTGTATTAGATTGTATCTCAACCAACCAACCATTGATCATTTCATGCTTTCTGCTAGCAGCATTGATTACTCACATGTATTCCAGGCTTTCATGTAAATTTATAAATGTAGGGATATTATATGTAAGGAATTATAATAAGCTAAAGCATCCTGGTTGAGCTATCATTCTTTATTTGCTCACTGATAATAAAAAGGGTAATCAATGCAATAAATTACAAGGTTACAAATAACACAATATCACTGAGAACACTATTCCTGTGCTGTGAGTCTCATTGGTGAACCATGAGGTTTCCTTGAAGAATGGAGCAGTTGCCAAGTTTCTTCTCTTGCATGGTTCTGCATCAGGCTTAAACCCTCTAACATCATATACTCCCAACCTGAACTGAATGTTACAGTTATTAAAACCAGAGTCACTGGATTAACAATAGTATGAATTGATCAGGAGTGATTATAGGAATCCCTCACCCCTACAGCATAAAGGAAAAGGAAGAATGTTATAGCAATTATACCTATTCCAATCAAATTAAGCATTGACAAGAATCTAAAATAAATCAAAAAAGCAGTAAAGTTATTATAGCTGTAGTGGCTTCTAAAACATTGAATTGTATTTCTAACTGTTACTTCTGTGACAAGACTGATCATACTCACTATTCAGCAAGATCAGGCAAATGCAGAAAGTGTTTCAAAAACACTCACTGGACCAAGGCTTGTATATCACCCAGTGCTGCTATTTTCTACAAGTACAAAGATATTAATAACTTACTTGATGTTGCAGTACTTAGTGCCATCAATACCTACTCTACTTCAACTTTTATAGCCACTGTATATTCTACAATATTAATCAATGACACTATTCCCACTAGAGCCCTAAGTGATTCAGGATCTATTGAATCATTCATTTCTCAATCATTTGTTGAAATCTAATAGCTAATTCAACAATGATATGATCTAAGGGATTTGTGAATGCATCTTTGCAACTAAAAAAACAGAGGTGCAATGTGTGACTTAAGCTCAAAAAAACTTTGATTGGAATGGACATACTTGCCCAACATCAACACATAGAACTTTGTACTAATGAGAGGTGATGTCTTATCTCATTTGAATGTAAATCCTTTCCTTGTATATCTAGTGTAGGGTTATCTCTACCTATTCTATTCCAAGCAGAAATAGCTAGAAAATCTAGATAGAGAAAGCCTGAATATAAATGCTTCATTGAAGTAGAAGTTAAGCAACTATTGGGAATTATAGTGGAATAATTCTCTCCATGTTGGACACAAGCCTTTGTTACCAAGCCCATAAATTGTGAATTATCATAGACTATTCACAGACTGTCAATCTTTATTCTAAATTTGATGCTTTTTCAGTTAAAATGTGGATAACATTCTGAAAAATGTCACAGAAGGCAAATATGTTTCCAAATTTGATCTACTATCAGCTTGCCATCAAATCACCATTTTTACCAAGAATAACCCCTTCACTGCTTTTGAAGTTTTAGGAACACTTTTTCAATTTACATGTTTACCATTCAAAATAACTAATGCAGTCCTTGGATTTCAAAGAATTATGGAAAAGTAGGTCAGCAAATTTGATCTTTTTGGAAAGAAGAACATGACAATAATCTGAAAAGCTTTTGAATGGAGCAAACTTAAATTAAATGAGGAAAAATGTATTTATAGTGTTAAGAGGATTAAGTTGTTAGGTCATATGTATGAAGATGGCAAACAATTTCATGATCCTGATATACTAAACCCATTAGTCTATTATCTTTTGCCTACATCTGTTGCAAAATTGTGAAAGCAAGGGCTTGTTGATATACTGATTTGGCAAAACATTGAGGGTGAACTCACTTCTCATTATTTTTAGCCTACTAGGCAGAAGTGTCTAGTTAATTCAAAAATTCAAATCAACAGGTACTAATTTAATTTGAGTATAAATAGGATTGAAATGTTGGAACATTTGTTGAAGTACATTCTTCAGATAACTTATTTTGCTCTATTATCTGGTTTGCTTAAATATTACAATTGTCAAGCTAAATGGTTCATGTTAAGTAGTGGTCAGGATCCCATGATGGGAACAATTCTAGGTTAGGTGTATGACTAGGATTTTTTGATTACCCATTTAGCTGACTATCAATTGTAATCAAACATGTATTTGATAATAAACTCAATAAATTGCTAGTTCAACAAATGTAAGTTACTTATTAATTATTTTCCTAGATCCAAATTGTTTACTATAATCTGACCAATAATGAGACTGTTTGCTATAATAATTATTGTACACGTAGGTTAGGAAGCTGCTAATAATTTACTTAGTAATTTGAATGCAGATAGTTTTTGGTAATGGCAGAATGTTAGTTAATTATTAACAAACCAGCTAGTGCTAAGTCAGGTTGCAAAAAACTAGATTTAGATAAATGGACTTTGGGCCTAGTAGGAGATGCTACAGTAATAGTAATGCTTAGCTATATCTGATCTGGGGAAGAAGGAGACTGTGTAGAGCTTTATTGCTTAGCAAATTTTAATAGAATTTTACAGAGAATAACAAGGTTGATTAATTACAATATTACAATTAATTTCAATTAATAATCATTCGACGTTATTCAGCTTTAATTGCTTTTTAGCATCAGCTGCAGATTCATTCTGTAATTACTATCATTGATTTTTCTGTATTTTATTATAATTCTGCCATTGCCAGGCTAATTTGCTTAATTCTAATTATCTCTTTGTGTATAAATAGGGCATTAGTGAGTGCAATCAGTTAATAAAACTTTTACTACAACTTTATTCAGTTAATCTCTGTTATATTCATAAATAAAAGTAATGTAGCATAATCCATCAAGAAAGCTGCTAAAACAAATATCAAAGAAAGAAGAAAGAAGAAGATGATTAAAAATAACAAAGCAACTTAAATGATGAATTGTGCTGATTATGATTTATAAATTAAAATACAAAAAATTGTGAAAGCAAGGGTTTGTTGTTATACTGATTTGGCAAAACATTGAGGGTGAACTCACTTCTCATTATTTTTAGCCTACTAGGCAGAAGTGTCTAGTTAATTCAAAAATTCAAATCAACAGGTACAAATTTCAATAGAGTATAAATAGGATTGAAATGTTGGAACAATTGTCGAAGTACATTCTTCAAATAACTTATTTTGCTCTATTATCTGGTTTGCTTAAATATTACAACTGTCAAGCTAAATGGTTCATGTTAAGTAGTGGTCAGGATCCCATGATGGGAGCAATTCTAGGTTAGGTGTATGACTAGGATTTTTTGATTACCCATTTAGCTGACTATCAATTGTAATCAAACATGTATTTGATAATAAACTCAATAAATTGCTAGTTCAACAAATGTAAGTTACTTATTAATTATTTTCCTAGATCCAAATTTTTTACTATAATCTGACCAATAATGAGACTGTTTGCTATAATAATTATTGTACACGTAGGTTAGGAAGCTGCTAATAATTTACTTAGTAATTTGAATGCAGATAGTTTTTGGTAATGGCAGAATGTTAGTTAATTATTAACAAACCAGCTAGTGCTAAGTCAGGTTGCAAAAAACTAGATTTAGATAAATGGACATTGGGCCTAGTAGGAGATGCTACAGTAATAGTAATGCTTAGCTAAATCTGATCTGGGGAAGAAGGAGACTGTGTAGAGCTTTATTGCCCAGTAGATTTCCTCAGGGTTCTACACTGAATCACAGGCTTGCTTTTCTCTCAATATATATATATATATATATATATATATATATATGGAAGTTATTAAAACAAAATTCATGTAAGGAAGTGGTAGTGACTTTTCTTAATAAAAGTGATGGTAAGTGATGCTGTCTGGATTCTCCATTGTTTATTGCATTTTGATGATGGATTAAAAAATTTCCAACCTTGAATTTCTAATCAAAATTTCTTTGGAATTGGCATCAAGACAATTAAATATAAAATAATATTAGGAAACTTTTGATTTCAAATTGCATCATCATTTGAATCAAATCAAAAAAGAAATATATAAATAAATTTTAAATTGACTATTTTTACTGTTCATTATCTTGTTTGTTTGGAAGCACATAATTCAAAATATAGGTATAAGTAGAAAAGATGGGGCCCATGAGATCACACTTTTTCCTTATTGGTTGAGAGGGTGTGGAAGGCGATCATATTCTGACTTATGGCCTTTGTTAGGTAGTGGATATTGCTGGGAGTGTTGTAGTGACGTCATGGCAGTTGCATAGTCATTGATTCATGTACTTGCTATAGTGATTCACTAATTTATGGAGGCTAATATATTTTGAATGTTTTATTTATTACATGCACCTCTATTTTTCTTTAATATACAGTGCATTGTTAGCTGAATAATCAGGTACTATATCACATTATGATAATACATTGTTGATTAATGATTAAGTTTATTATCTGTAAAAAATTTCATGTGTCTCTATTGTTTAGCTAGCTTATGTAGAAATTTAATACACTATTTTCTATAAATTACATTCTATGGGCTACATCTTGATTTTTTAAATATGTAAAAATACATTTATTTTCAAAAATACAAAATGGAAAAATATATTTGCTATACTTAAACATTACAGGTGTATGAAATATAGACTTACATAATAAAGGCAATTTTCTTTCCAAAAAATTATTAATTTGATGCTATTAGTAAGATTTGTACATATAGATGCTTTCATTAATACGCTATTGATATATTAGTTTTACAAAGAATTCTTCTCTTTACATTTCTTTTTAGTTTATACAGATATTCAGTGATGTACACATTTGCTGATTGTTGAATCTTTTGTCAAATTTTCACATTTTTTCAGTTTTATTTTGCTTATGACTATTGTGTGGTTGTATACATTACGTGGGTTTTCTGCTTTTCACTGCTTTTATAGCCTTATCACATGAATTCCTTATCTGCCTATATTGTAATTGGTATGGAATTGATGACACACTTGTTATTCTTTGTATTGTATTTGACGTTTTTTCCCCTGTATTGTGTAGTTGCCATAGAAATGAGAATACATTTTCACTGTTTTTGTATTTGTCACTTGATTTCCCATCTGTAGATATCAATACTGCTAATCAAATTAGTCAACACCATGTTATAAACATACACATTCTTGTAAATTGATATTAAATAATGTATTATTCACATGTATTTAAAAGATAGATCAGTAAGAATTTTGAGAAAACTACAAAATAAAAATTTATAGGTCAATATAGTGAGAAAAAATGTGGTAAAAAATGGATTAACCATGGTATAAACTCATGACTTGAAAAATTTAATACATATTCAGTTAATATCATCCAAATGACACAACAAAGCAAAAATCAATGTGTATAATTTTGCTTCAGTAAGTTGCTAGTTAAAATATATTTAAACACATGTGACTAAATAAAGATATTAAACATAGCAAAAATCAATATGTATAATTTAGTTTGAAGAGGAAATTTAAAAATATGCTTGATTAAATGGGAAATATTATAATATACTTAGATGATGAAAGTAAAAGTACCATCATACCTTGTTATTTGTGTGTTGATTCATTTGAAATCAAAATGCATTGCCTTTAATCTTTGAGTATATTAGTCACAAATTTTTGATGTTCTTTTAGGCTGTTGATATTGCCCACACTAAAGCACTGTGTGATGAGATTAGCCAGCAATTATTAATGAGGAAGCATCTCATTCATTTCATCTGCTAAAATAAATAGGTCCTTTATACAGTAATTGTAAAAAACGCCAGGGGTTCATGCACACTGAAATGAAATATGTGTGCAGTTAGAAAACTAATAGAAGGAATGATTAATAATTCATTTTACTAATGTGGATAAAGCATTTGAGAAAGCCCTCTTTTATTAGTAATGATGTCCAAAAATCTGTGTTGTTGTGTAACATGCCTTTGCACTTTTCTGTAAATCCTCCACCTAGCTTATTACGCCGTGTCTAATTACTGGTAAGGAATGTTTGGTAAACTGCAGGTGAGGTGTTACCCATTTGTTGAACCATCAGACTTTCCTCTCTTATTAACTAGTTATGTTAATTACATAATTGAGTATTAACCATCACTGTTTAGGTTACAGAGCAGTAT
>CABFPE010000035.1:810770-823387 GCA_900660155.1 Hofstenia miamia | reverse complement strand
ACTGAGACAGGTTATGTGTACCCTACGTTAGCTCGGTGTATGCACTCAAGTAAAGTTGTAACTGACTTAAACTCAAAGTTGTAAAGTGTTAGTTGTTTTTATTTAATAAAGCAACCGGGCATTGACACTAACTGCATTTACAAAATATTAGAATAGCCATTACCGTAAAACTATCGGCTTAATTATTTAAATAATAAGATTGCAGTTTCCTACACCTACATTTAATAGTATTACATGTAAGGTCATTTATCAAGTCAATTATAGTCGAGTCTCCTACATTTAAGAATATATATATATATCCCTAGGTGTCGACTATCCAGTCGTTTCAGGCATTGATTATTTCATACATGTATTGATTGATGATTATTTTATACATGTATTGAAAAACTCCTAACCGTAACATAGGTGCGGTTTCGTGACTGGCACAAAGACCCTAGAATCGATCCCGTGATGGATTCCAGCCACTACTAAACACAACTTGCCTAGCTGCACATTTTATTAAATAATCAAACCAGATAAGAGTAGAAATGAAAATTAAATAAACTCCGAAGAATTTATTGTTCATCAAAATTATGGTTGAATCAATGCTATTTATAAAATTTCTACAAAAGTACCTGCCGATTTTAAATTTCAAATGATTCGTCTGCCAATATGGCTGTTCCTACGTAAGCGTTATTTTGCTCAATTTAATTTGTCAATTGTTTCTTGATCAGCTAACAAGTTTTCTTAATTTGAACAATATTAAAGCTTAGTTGCATCTTACAAAAATAACTAAGATCAATAACTAAATTTTACAATCAATTAATCAATTAATGTTAATCATTCGACGTTGTTCTTCACTAGCAGCTTAGTTGCTTTTTGGATGATGCTACAATTGTCCTGTAAATGTAAACTCATTTAAATATTCAATCCATCTCAATACTGTCCCTGACTTATCTCCAGAAAATTTTTTTAGCCAGGCTAGTCCACTATTGTCAGTGTACACTCTAAATTTTCGACCAATTAAAAAATGCCTGAATTTTCTGATGCTCTAAATTAGGTCTCAATGAGTACCAACATTTCTAACTTTGTTGATCCATAGTTTTTTCACTTGCTTTCAGGTTTCAGCTGAAGAATTGTACAGGTACCCCCTTTCCATTTTTCATCTGTCCTAATGTTGCACTGATTGCAACTTTTCTGTCATCACAGTGTAAACTAATTTACACATAATAAACGTTCTCTGAGGTGAGTGCTGGCAGAACCTCACAGTGGATGTTGAATTGGAGTACTTGCTGACATTGAGGAACTGTGCCAGACAGATGCCCACCAAAAGGAATCACTTCATGGTGGGAACTTCACCTAAATAGTGGATGTTAGTTACCTAAGCAATCTAAGTTATCAGAGTGCAACAAATCCCTGTAGATATTGGATTAGTTATACCCCTTCCCACTGAACAGATTAAGAATTAAATTAAAAGATTTAATTTACTTGTGATAGGCTTGGTAGGAGATTCTACATTAGATTTGATGTGTTTTCCATATATTTTCCAGTAGATTTTTTCATGTCAACATTTCTTTTGATTGCATTTAAAATTGGTATCTTTCCTTTCCCAAATTTGATTGCACATACACTTGTTGGCATTGATAGTCTTTTTGTATTGATTGCTTTATGTTTGTATAACATAATATCTGCTGTTATTTGTTGTTCCATTTTTATTGAGTGCATTTTCCATTGGTATGGTTGTAGTTTTGCATCCTCATCTAATTAGAATATTATTGTCTTTTCTCTTCTTTCTTCTTCTTTCATTTCAATTTCCTTCTACTGTACTTTGATTGTTTTGTTTTTCATAATTTATTACACACCTTATTTTCTGGCAGGAAGTCATCAACAAGTATCAATTCATAAGGCAGTAAATTCTTGTGTGTATCCACCATTACTAATGATTGTTCAAATGTTGTATTTGCAATTCTCATTCTTATGACCTTTATCATTCCTTTGTATCAATGTATTTTTCTGATGGGTTTATCACTGTTGTTTGACTTTTCTAGATCGTCTCATTTGAATCCTAATTTTGTTGTGCATTCATCTGTAAATATCAAGGTTGCTGCTCCCATATCAATTGTTGATTTCAACATTACTGCATTTATTTCAACTGTGATTGTATTTATGTTGTTCAGATTTGTAATTATCATTATGGGTGCTTAGTTTTCTTGAGTTGGCACTCCTCTTAGTGTTCAGACTCTTTTTCTGTTTGTTCTGCTTCCTCTGATTCTTCTCTATCAGATTCTATTAAATCTTCATCATCATAGTATGCATCTCTGTTTTCAATTATATTTCTTTGTTTTTTTTGCATTCTAGACTTCTGTGACCTTTCTGTCCACAATTACAGCATTTGACGTCTTTTTCCTTTATCTTTTTCATTTTCCCTTTGTTTGTTTTAAATTTAATTATTTTCTCTGGTCTTATATCTTCAACATTTCTTGTTGACATCTTTTTCATGTTGATGTGTCTCAATTCCAAAATGATTTTTCATATACTCTAGAGTAGTTCTCAATCATTGCTTGTATGTCCACTGCTTTTCTTATCATTTTTCCAGTTGTAATCAACATTGCACTTTATTTCAAATTGGTTTGTTATGTTGTTTTGCATTCCCTTACACCTTTCTCTCCATCTTAGTAAGTTCAAACATTTGAAACAATTCTGCAAATATGGGGTTGTACCTGTCTACTTTCCCATTGAATTTCAGAAGTGTTGCTTTGCATGGAGTTTTCTCATTGTTTTTGTTTTGTTTTAACATAGATTCTTCAAACCTCAGTTTCTCTTGTTTTATTATTTTCTCTATGCTCTGACTTTGTTTCAACACTATTTTAGTAATTTTGTCAATTATTTTCTGCTTCTCTTGCTCTGCTTCTTCTTTGAAGTATTCTTGTCTTTTTTCCAGGTTCCTCCCAATCTCAATAATTGTCTGTAGGTCTCTCTCTTGTTCTTCTTCAACATACCTTTCATTTGTCTTTTTTTCCTTGGTTAATTTGATTAATCTGAGTTTGTTATGAATTTGTTTAATTTCTTTTCCAACTCTAGTACACTGTTTCCCATCTCTCATTCTGTTTGATACATTTTTTGTTTGACTCAGCTAGTTGTTGGATTAATGTTTCACGTCTTGTTGGAATAATTGTACATGCTCTTCCAGTCTTTGACTCATGTCAATTTGAAGTTCTTTTATCACTGTTTCTCTTTCTTCATAAATTTGTTCAAATTTTTCTGTCAGCTGTTGTATTTCAGGTTTTAACATCATTTTAATTTCAATACTTTTTCTTAAGATTTCATAAATCTCTTGAGGGCTTGTCTCTGGGGTCATGTGAATTGTCTTCCTGTCTATTGTGGGGGTGTGACTTGTGCCATCTTTAGATGGTTTGGCTGTTGATGCCACCTGGTTGACTGTACTTTTTGTTGGTTTTTTTTAGCACTTCCCCTTCTTGTTTTATTTGTCATTAATACTTCATTGCAAGTAGTGGTCTCCTTTAAGTTCAGATTTATTCCTTACCAATACATCTAAGTTAGTTGTGTTGACTAGTTGAACTGTTTGTTTTTGGTTTTCTGTTATGTTGATTGTTAATTTTTCTTTGTGCCAAAGAAATCTATCTTACATCACTTTCCAATGCTTGCTCTGTTACATTAACATTTGTTTGAATTCTTCTACCATTGATTATAGAAAGATTTTAATGATTTTAGCAATTAATTGCTAATTCTCTATGATGATATTTGGATCTTTACACCTGTCATGATCACCTTGTGAATCTCATCTCCATACAGGCCCACTTACAAATGAATTAAACCCCTAATTTCATTTCTAATGCATTGGGTGTGAAGGGACCTAAAGAATAGCTGCTCATTACAATAAATGGTTATAACTCCTTAACTGTAACCAACAATTTAACCAGCATTCACTATTTAGGTGAAGTCTCAATGCAGTGTTCCTCTCCAATGGGCATCTGCCTGGCACTGTTCTCCATGTCACCAATTAATCAACTTTGACATTTACTTGGATGATTTGCCAACACTTAGCTCAATGAACATTTATTATATGTAACCTAGCTTACAGACATGCTAATAATATGCATGACACAACTTGACTTATCTCTCTAGTGATTTTGTATTATTGCATGAAATCAATGATTGAATAAAACCTCTGTTGTGTTATGCAACCAGGAATGATACTAGCTGCTCAATACATAACAAATAGTTAGATACTAAAAATAAAGATATTTAATCATTGCCATTAACAAAAACTATCAGCAAATAATTGTGTACATCACAGATAGTGAGCAGCTTCCTAACCTATATTTAGTAAGAATGAATAAATGATTAATAATATCTAAGGTTACATTATTTGTCAACTTATAGTCAACAATTTAGATATAAAAAGTTACGATATACCCTACTGTTGGCTAACTAGCCATTTCCAAATTTGTTACTACATGTATAATTGGAAATGAAAGATAGCTAGATAAGTGAAATTGGGAAAACTTTAATCATTCACCTAACTTAGTTGTATTTCATGGTCAGGGACATAGAACCTTGAATTATTCCTGTTGTGGAATCCTGACCATTAATTTACATGAACTGCTTAGCTATGCATTGCAATTAAATAATCAAACTGTAAACAAATTGTAAATTAAGTGGTTTCTGAAGAATATACTTTATCAAAATAACACTGGGTTATTGCTATTTATACTGTTAATCAAAACAAGTACCTGCTGTCACTTTTAAAATTTAAATTCATGTAGACTTGTCTCCATGTTTTTCTAAAATTAATGAGGAGTGATTTGTCCTCAGATTTTTGTCAAATGATTTGCAGAGAGGCACTTGCTCGTACATTTGTATATTAAATTTTGGTTAGCTAATCAATCACAATAAATGCAAATTCAATTGTTCTTCTATATTTTTTCCAATATTCGTTCTTTAATCACTTAGGAGCTTATTTTGATTGATTATGCCCCAATAATACCTTCTACTTTGATGGGTGTATATGGCTAGTTTAATGGAGATTTGTTTAAAGAAGGACTTGAAAAGCGGTATTCCAGTGGCATTTTCCATGAAAATCAATGTGAGTGTTTTTAAAAAAAATGGATTACTGTTTTTAGTAAGAAAAGGTGAGAACATATTAACAGTGGTGTACACAGGGAGGAGGTGGAATGTTCTCCGCCAATTTTCAAAGGTAATTTTGACTGGCTAAAATAAACTACTTTCAGTTAAAAAAATGAAAAGTTCGTTAAATGCATTTTTGATCATGACTAAGATGTCCCCATTTCAGAAAATCCTGCATACACCTCTGCTTACTAAATTGGTACATGTTTTTAAGCTAACCAAAATTATGGTGTCACAAACTTGTTAAATAATAGTTATTTTCCAGTAAGGAGTAATTTAACCTTAAACAGCTTAACGTCCATTTTAAAGGACAAACCATTTTTCCACATTTACAAATTTTCTCCAAACTTATTTCCAAATTTGATAATGTTGCAACATGGGTAAGTCTATTGGAGAACATATATTAATGCAATGTTGACGATTTCTATTAAAGCAGAGATTGTTGAAAAGATTAACTAGTTTTCTTTGAAATTTTTTAATTTTTGAAAAAGATTTAAATTCTTTTCATACCTAGTTTTCATGTATTTAGAAGGTTTTGAGTCCCTTGAGGCGACAAAGAAGTTTGACTGTTTTTTGATATGTGCAAAGATATTGTAAACCATTGTAGCGTGCTATGCTCAAAGTCAGAGATCGCGCGGCCTCGATGGGACAAGGCTAATGTAACAAAATGCATTCTTGTTAGCCTCACTTAGGTAGAAAAGTGCAAACATAAAGGCACTTTTTTACAATATAAAATAGCGTTGTTAAATTAGATATTAGAAATTTTATTTAGTGATTTTATTTGTACAACATTTATTATTAAACAAGTTTTATCAATACAGGTCCAAAAAAATTGTATTGCAAAAAATAGGTTCAGCTAAAAGTCAATTGCATGGCTTTTGACCAATTCAAGCCAAAACAGAAATTATAAATTTGAATTAATATTGATAATCAGATTAGAGGGAATTTTAATTAAAGAGATCTGTAAGTGATTTTAGTTTTGAATGATATACCAACAACTGTTATAATGAATTACTAAATTGTAACAATAAACTTTTACTCAAGTTCAGGCATTCATTAACTTTATTTAATTAATTGAATTTTTGCATAATGCAACTTAGCTAAATTTCTATCTGGCAATGGTGGTGGTGAAGTTGCTGGTAGAAGTTGATGGTGCCTAACAAGATCAATCAATATATTTATTAAGTCAGCTAATTAAAATGTTGACACATTACTATCTATTTAATTGATGTTGTGAAGAGATCTTTTTCGTTGAGATCAGAGTTGGAATGGGCCGGTTTTTTAGGCCCAAGCCCTGCTCATTTCAAAATAACAATTATTCGGGCCAAACCCTGCCCAGCCCAAATATTTTTTTTGCTGCTGATAGTGTCTTTCGTCTCATAGAGACCCATATTCACTACACTATGAATTTGATTGGATAATTTGCATAATGTCTTGATTAATATGTGCATAGGTGCATATCAGTCAACAATGCTAATTCAACATATGTAAGACCATTGCTTGAATACAACAGTAAAGTTTTAAGCTCTTCTACTATAAATGATATGATTGAACATGTTCAATATTATTTCACACGATGTGTTTGCAAACATACTGGCATTCAATACAAGGACTATTCAGACTGCCTGAAGAAATTTAATTTGGAGTCACTGCAATACCGTCGTATTTTTTTATTTGTATTTCATGTATGAATTTTTTTATGGATTGATTGACCTACAGTTAAATAAATTCTTTGTAAGAAAACCACTTGCATACAATACACGAAATGCAGAATATAATAAACTTCAAATATCTCCTATTATTGATACTGACAACAATACTATTCGAAATTTATTCTTTTACCGGGTAGTGAAGTATTGGAATTCTTTGAGAAACATTGTGGTAACATCAACCTCACTTGAAATATTTACCATTTTCACAGTGGTGATCTTAGCATTTTGTGTATTTCCCATTAAATTTTCTCAGTGTGTTTTATGTATTTATTGGTTACTTTCCACTTGCATGTAATTGCTGCTGTTTGTGACAACATCAGCCCTTGCCAGCATTTATGGGACAAATATTTTTTTTAATTTAATTTTATTATTTTATAACATTTTCAAATTGTTCTGTGTAAATATATTTATTATTATTATTTGGATTATAGCCAATATTGAGAAATGTGATGGACAGACAAATTTTCTTTAGAAATTTCAATCCACATAGATTCAAAAATTTCATGTTGTTGTTCAAGATCGTACCTGCACACAGGATTGAAATAAAATTCCTCCGCCTCTCCCATGTAATGCTTTACTAAAAATATCAAATTTTTCTTTATTTTGATTATATAAATCAATGCAGCATAATGGTTCCAACAATGTTTCTGTAATTGCATAGATTGTGTGGATATCAAAATTTTCAGTTATTTCAAAGAATTCTAACCTATGTGATCATAAACTGCGTGCATTTAAATAAATAAACTTAATTTTTTTTGAGATAAATCTTGCAATTTCAGCTAATGCAGATATATCATGTATGCTTGGCCAAGGATTCAAATCTACATCACCAGAAATTACAATGAGTAATAAAAAGATGTAATATAATACAGATGCTGGGGAAAGCAGAACTACTATAAACGTTTTTTTCACACCTATAATTCTTGCATTTGATAGCGCAGTCTGGAATATACATCGTACATAGAAAGTTTAATTACTGTTTGCATGATACTGTAAACCAAATGCAAGAAGGGCGCACACAAATAAAATTTTTACAGGTCTATAAGATTTTGAGTTTTGGGCGATCATTGGAATATTTGTAATAATCTTTGTAGTACAGCCTGCACCTCTTGGTTTTGTGTTTGTACTTTATTGAGTACAGAGTCTCTGTATGAAATGGAGTCATTCCGAAATGAGGGAGGTGTGGTAATCCACCATTTATTTTTCTGTACAGACGTTTTTCCTGGGCAAAATTTGAGGGTGGTTTTTCATTGCTTTTCATTGACTTTTGACTGTAATATTTATGATGACCAAAATGCATTATTATTTGCTAAACAAATATTCTGAGCCCTACTCTTGACAAATGTATGCCATCTCGTGCTAAAAGGTAGGAATCAACAACTGTTGGACTCTTCATAAACACATTAAATACATTTATAATTTCCAAAAAATCAAATTCCTTTGTTAAATTTTGCAGAACTTCCTTGAACATAGTAACATATCTTGTTTTATGGAGATTTTCGTTTATGAGAGGTGTAAAATCCATGAAACATATTTTCCTAGGATTGAAAACTTTGTGAGTCGAAGTAATTATATCACAGATATTGGCAAGAAAGCTTTGAAAAGCTTTATCACGATCATATATACAATGTAAAGCATCTGAGGTGCCAATATTTAAAACAATAGTGTCTATTTTCTTGGGGCTGTGTTCTTTAATAATTTTATTCATTTCAATAGTATCCACACTAGGATAAGAATGGATTTCTGTACCTCATCTCTGCCTGGCGCCTTCCAGTTCTTCATCTTCTTTAGAGCCTCCTTCAGCCTTACAGTTGTGATTACTTCTTCTTCTTGCCTGGCTTCTTTCTGTATCTGTACATTCTCTATCTCTGGTCCCGCACTTCCCCATATATTCTCCCAGAACCTTACTGCATCTTCGCCTGCTCTAGCTGTAGCCTTTTCTCCTGCATCTAGTTCTTTGTAGAATCTTCCTTCTTGTGTCTCAAACTTCATATTGTCTCTTGCCTGCTTTGCCCTTGCCCTATACTTTCTCAGTTTCTCAGCTTCTGCAACTAATCTCTGCTTAAGCTCTTCTCTTGCAGTTTCTATAGTCTTCCCCTTACCTACCCTGCACCTGTCCTGCACTGCCTTACTTGTCCGGATCTTCCCTATTTGCTGCCTAATCTTTGCCACCTTATTCTCAATTCTTCTTTCCCATGCTGGCTTTCTGTCTCCCTTATCTTCTTGCCACCTCTTCTTCTTTATTTCCACGCCTACATTCTTCAGCACCTCACATGCCCCTGCATACACTAAGCTATTTACTTCTGTAACACTCCTAGCATCTATCCTCTCCAACACTTTATTGACTTTTGCTGTCTCTACTGCTAGCTTACTTCTCTTAACTCTTCTTGGGATTGGCAACCTAGCTCTCTCACCTATTTCTTCCTTCATCTTTTCCTTGATTGCTGCTTCAGTTTCTGCATCTGCTACTTCTGCCACTTCTGTCTCAACATCTATCACTTCATCTTCCCTTTGCTTAACTTGTTCAACTCTCTTTTTCCCCTTACTCTCATCCAGCTGTAACTTTCTCACTTGCCCTGCAAGCCTCTGCTCTGTAACTTCTAATCCCGTTCTTGCCTTCCTCCATTCTTCCAACATTCTCTTCCTGTAACCCCTCTCATCTGGCCTGCTTCTTCTGTAACACTCCAATGCTGTCCTGTTCTGCTCATCTGTCCACTTATGCCGTTGTCCATTGGTCTGTGTGGATCCTGTACTGCCACTTCTCGAGTCCACACTCCCGATTGTGGAGTCCGCCTGTTGTCCGGAGATTCTTAGCACCCTCTGACCATTGAAGGCCTGCCGGGGACTGAGGGCCTTTGCTCTATCATGACTTTTCATCATTATTATTATTATTATTATTATTATTATTATTATTATTATTATTAATAAGTATAACATTATCTCCGTTCTATCAAATTCATCTGCGTATGCTATCTATTCAAGTCTCGTCAAACATATCTTCTCTTCCTAAAAGACTGTTAAATTAAATGAGCGATGACACAAATTTCTGTTTAGTTTAGAAAAAACTACAGAAATCACTGCTAACGAAACAATGTACACCAGGAAACAACATGCATTCCAGACATACGCACAATATTGAACACCTGCACAAACATTGATTCTTATTATTATTAGTATTATTATTTATTGTTTATTAGTTTGTAGCTTTAGATCTGTTTATATTTTATTTTATTTGTAACTTTTAGTAAATATGTTGCTTTGACTCTTTAGAGAGTCAATGGTTACAGGCGTGTATAAATTACATCGATTCTCATTTTACAGGAATACTTGATTGAAGTTATGACAGAAGAAATTAGTTTCGACCAATTTGCCTTGCGGAAGAATAGTTCAAGAGAACATGTTCTTTTGAAAATTCAGCGTCAAATAGCTGGAAATCTTGATACACTGATATGCAAATACCTCATTTCTTTCCTAATTGACTTCCCAATGCTATTTGATTTCGTCAGTCACACTATCTTTTAAACGAAATTGAAAAGGTTTCCTTTACTCTTAGGTGCCGAATAAGCGGCCCCCGTTTATATCTTAGTTAGCACATACCATTGTTTTTTGTCGGCCTTCAATAAACAGAAAACATAGTGTAATTATATCATTCACGACAACTTGAACCAACAGCTGGTATAACATTTTTGAAAGTAATCTCATAAAATGTATCTTCTGTGACAATTAAGTCCCTGCCTACCAGAGATTTGACACCCAGACAACCGGTGGTCATCTTGGATTTTTACTTGGTTTTTTATTTTGGTCATAAACGAATTGCCGTTGGAGGAATCAACTCGGGAAAGGGATGACCTGGTAGCGATTAGAGGCATTAGATTTAGCAAGTTCAGTATCACCTGCCAGTGACGTAATACAGTCCCGTTTGACCTGCTGCCAACATTCTTCTTCCTCAATAAAATGAAATCCTACATTCTTAGTTCACTTTCTATATGCTAATCTTTTCATCATTTCTGTGGACACTTCCCATGAACTGATGACATTGCCCTGTAGGTCTCTCTTTCATAACATTAACTCCTCGTCGATAGAAATGCTTTTCTCTTGAGCAATTTGACTTTTTACAACCTGTCCCGGTTTGGATCATTAGGGTCATATTCAGAATTGTCAGCAAAATGTAAAAATCTAAGAATTGTTGTGTATCTGTTCCGTGACATCTCGAATTTGTACACTATTTCCATTAAGAGAGAAGGGCAAGGAATCCCTTCATTTCAGCCCTTGTAGTTTTAACCCATGATCTTGCTTAGAAATGTGCATGCAGGTCGGATCATTTGTTGCATCTTCAAGCAGTTCAACTTTGATTCCAGGTGTAGCTATGAAATCTAGAATCTTTATAGTTTATCACTAAGCCTCCAAAACGCTTTGTCGAGCTCTTCCCACACAACGTCATCGCCTAGCTCCTCGTGATTTTATTCACGCCACTGGAGTCACAAAGTAGTGGTTGTTTTGAGAATCTATATATACATCCTGTGTCGCTAGGTGAACACAATAAGGATGTATATATGCGTGCATGGTGAACAAGAGGTTAACACTCTACAATGTCAGCAAAGATGGGATGGCTGCATTTTTCAAAGTGTCGATAATTGACTATAACAGCTAAACAGATATTTGCAGCGAGCACACAAATGGTAGTTTTATTGAAAGAAGTATATTTTCTTCATTAGATGTATACTCCATTCAATTCTTCCGCTCAACGAACTTCATCTTGTCAAAAAATTAGCTTTACCCATATAAGGATCATCATATTCAAAAAAAAGTATTTACAAACTCATGTAATTTGTCAGTGAAATTTGTGTTTTTGATGAGACAGTTTATATTTGCGTATTAATATTGATCTTATCATTCAATCAATCCAAACAAATGTGCAAAGCATAAACTGTAAGAATTAGGAAATCCAAATTCTTTCGATGTTGTTAATTCTCTAGTTTATGTGAAATAATCTATTTATTCATTGGGCTGATCAGAATATTCTGGAGTTTTCTTCTCGGCAATTTAAAGGTATAAAATGATTTTGTCGGTTTATATATTTGGAGTTGATATTTAGTCTCTAGTACGCATTTAATTTATCCAAATATTTGCCTGCGTGTGTTTTCGCATTTTGCTACCTTATAAACGTAGAGCTTACAAATGTTTCTTAACTAAGTGTATATTTGTTAATTTGTACAATTTCCCGAAATAATGCTAAATGTATTTCATTTCAGCTTATTTGCGAATCGAAGTTCAATCGCACTAAACTTGTTGCTGGTGCCTTTTTAAACTAATTTGAATTTCCTATTTTTGGCAATTTTGTATTTCTGCCACTAGATTTTTCTTATTTTTGCTGTTTACGGAATTTACTGGTGCTTACATAAATAGAGTAGCGTATGATCATTGCATAACAAAACGGTTGCTCTTACTTCGTTCGCTTGGCTTTATCACTATTATTAATCTTGGAGGGTCTCAGTTAAAGCCAGTACAAAAAGGGAGAGGGTTGAAGTGCTGTCTTTGGGAATTAACATATTCGTAGAATTTAATCAACTCTTCATTCCTTACGGAACAACTTCTATTTAATCTTTGCATCCAAGATCATGTGAAATAGCAACTTCGATGAAATCATGCTTTTCCTTGCAAATGCTGATTTCAATTGGTCATATTTAACATTTTGTATACATGGTTTCTATTTTACATTAATTTTGAAATGTCAGTAATTGACCAATTGACTCATACAATCCTAGTATAACTTTTAAT
>CABFPE010000035.1:779458-800424 GCA_900660155.1 Hofstenia miamia | reverse complement strand
ACGTGAGGATAGAGGAAACATCAATGAGCTCCACTAACAAAACTAGATCTCCGCAATCTGATTGCCAAATAAAGGGCATGATGATGGAGAACTCGACACCTACCAATAAGAGACGAAGAATAAGGAGGAGGTCTCCTCAATCTGATTACCGAATAAAGGGTACAAGAATGGAGACAATAAAAGAAAAATCACCCTCTACCAAATGTCAATTAATGGGCAGGCGGGTAAATGNATCAAACGTCATGGCCTGCATTATCGATCGCCTTGATTGGAACAGAGAAACACAATTTTGTACCAAACTTGCGTTAAAGGGACGATAATTTAAACTTTCGAGGCGAAACGCCAAAAACTGACTCTAATACTAAAAGGTATGACACATGTAAAATACATACCAACGAATTAATTTGCAGAGAAAAAATATGAAGATGCAACCTTCCAGTTGGGAAATTTGCAAACTAAAATAAAAGAAAAAAATGATATTTAAATATAGGCAAAAGTACACTAATATATTATTAAATGTAAGCATAACAATTGAGAAAAACTCAGTAATGCTAAAATAAATTGCGATCACTAATGTTTCGAATTATCAAAAATCAAATTTTGAAAAATTCTGTTAGAGGAGCTAAAGGTGTTGTAGAAGAGTCTTAGTAATAAAAAAAAATTACAATTGGATTGGAAATTAAAAATTGTTAGGGTTTAAACATTATTAGGAAAATGGGCTTTAGTACATATTTAAGATATCACACTTTTGAATACCTAAATTAAAAACAGGTGCTGCAGTCTTGCAGTACGAGTCCCAATTTTACTCCCATTCAATATTACGGTCCAAAAATAGTGCTATGACGTAACTCCTGCTAGTGACAACATCAGTTTGTCTGAGGAACAAATCCAAGATCAAGCTGTTCAGATTATTTCAAAATGCTGAAAGGTGCTACTAATAAATGAATTTTTGCAATTTTTTAAAAACAGCATAATCTAATAGCATCGAATGTTTTCTTTCAAACGCATTTACTCCAATGAAGGCTTGAAATCTATTTAAAGAAATATAAAAATTCTATAGCCTGAAAGTAAATCAGAAGTACTCTACCTCTTAGAGTTTCAAGAAAGTTTAATTTGAAATTGCCTAAAAGAAGAAATAAACAAAAAAGTTTTATTAGGTGGGAGCAACATTAAATACATTTCACGGTGCGGAATCTGGACTGAGAGTTATTGACTCCGGAATTCCTAAAGATCTCGGAGAGGCCACTAACCAAGCCAGTAACAAATCTGAAGTTCCGAAATTTCAAGACTGCGTTTTTAGGGCTTTGAAAATAAAGAATAACAGCAATCTAAAACACGTTAATATTGGAGGGGATTTTGCTGCATGACAATTATCCTAACTTCTGCTACAACTGTAAAATGCTATTAAACCCGTAAACATTGAAATTTAAACAGTGTTAATAATCCGTTGCCATTCATACAATAATAATAATTTCAGGATTTTTTTAACAATTTCATTAACATTAATAGTTTGATTTTTTACTTGTTGTCCATACCAATACCAGGAAAAGTTTTTGTTTCACATGAGAAAGGTACTGAAAATATAGTGCATACGTGCACTTTTATTTTTCTTATCATTCGAATGAATCTACAAAGTCGCATCTGATTCGGCTTATACGAGGTTTTTGTATAAATAAAGTGAAAATTTATTGATACAAAAGGCAATATCTACGTGGCCGAACTAATTTACTATTGAAAAGGTCAGTGACATGGTGATTGACGGGAATGATTGATTGACATGGCTAATTAACGTGGTGATGGTTTCTGAACCGCATGTAGAATCGTCATGATCACTTAGTTTAACTGAAAAAAAATTAACGAGAGAACATTCTACTGCAACACTATGTGGACATAACGGATGAGGGAGCATAGTTTTCCGAGCATTAAGCGAAATTCACGCTGGAAGACTATCAACACTAGCACACAAAAACTGTTAATTTGTGGAATTGAAATCCCAAGTGAAAAGAATGATTTTTAGAAAATAGGCGTCGGAATAATGAAAAGACTAATAGAAAAAAGCTAACAATTAAAGTAATTAGAGCAATTTAGCTAAAAATGTTTTTGTAATGATTAAGTCGCGTTAAAAGACATAATTAACCGTGTTAAGTAACGAAATTGAAAAAATCAAGTAGGTAGAGACAAGCTTTCGGATCATATGTACAGATTTAAATAAACATCCGGCCGGTTAAGTAGCGAATGATAAATAAACTTTGCAGCAAGTATCTAGATTTAAACGAGAAGTTTAAACCAACCACTTGACAATCACAAATGAAAGTATGCATGTCGAGATATGTGAAGATAGTTCGGTGAAACGGTACATTGAAAATGATAAAATATTAATCCTGCGTAGATCTTGCTTCTTTTTGAAAATCAAACAAGGGGATGTGTTTAAAATGAAAGCTTACATTACGCAGGTAACTAACTACTGGATTCACTTTTATCTGAAACAGGCGGTATTTGTGATCTCGAAAATCGTCTATCAAAGCAAATGTATACGATTACCTTTTCTGCATTCTAGGCCATTTTGCTTTCTCTTTCCCTGACCAGTACATTTTCGCGTTACACGATCCTTATTTTTATGAAATCTAATTGATAGGGATGCCTTTAAGGTTACATCTATTAAATTATCAAACATGTATGATTTTCTACAACTCAGACTTGTCAACGAGTCGAAATTTTTACGCTCGGCTCGCCACATAGAACCATTTAATGAGGCTCGTTCTAGTTCGATATTTTTTAAAATATTGCGGCTTTCAGAAATGTTTACATAGTTCTTCCTATTATTTAATAAACATTTTAAAATAAGATTATAAAAGGCATAGTGAATGAAAAAATAAGAAAACTCTTTGTAGTTAAAAAGCAGAACTATAAATTGGCTTGGCTTAAGAAGGCTCGTTTTGGGCTCGTTGTTTATCAAATACTGTGCTTAAGCTCGACTCGGGTCGTTGACAAGTTTACTTCAACCAAAATTGCCTTGACTACTCGTGAGACGGGTATGTAAATTGTTGTTCGTATTAATTTTTCTCAACCTTGAGACATACACAGTATTGCTACAAATAATAAACACAAAAGCAGTTTTGAGAACGCAGATCTGCGCCAAGCACCTCATTTGCCTCCATATATTGTTATCTCATCTTAAATTTGTGCTGTGCTGACATTCAGAAATGATTTGTTTCCATTAATGTATTTAATGCCACATCACAAGCGCTCTAATCAAAATTTCTCAATTGGAACTCAAACATTATTTGGAGATAAATCAATTAATATTATATAAAATGCGTGAAATTATATGAAAATCTTTCTAATAAAATACTGATAGCGCTAGGATTTTAATTTCTAATCCTTAAAATGATTTATTGTAAGTTATAATTTTAAGAAATAAGACTTGATTTGTAAACTCAATGGGACATACAGAGGCCAATTTTTTGAAAAAAAAGCTCTAGCAATCGAAAGTTCGTAAAAGTGTTTAAACTTTGAATATATTTGAAAAGCCATAATTTGATGTGAACAATGCGCTTTGCGTTGAAGTTAAACATTTAAAAGGAGAAAGCTTAAATGGATAATGGCAATCCAAATACCATGGCCTCTTTAAAATAAATATTCTCATGATAATAGTAAAATAAGATGAGAGGGGCGTTGTAGACAGATTTAACTTAGAGACATTGAAAGAAATGTTATTACCAACTATTCAAATTAACCACGTACAGTAGGCGTAAACAAAAAGTCTAAGAATAGAAATTTGAGAAACGCCTACAGGAACTGTAAGTTTCGAATAAATTATTTTCCCTGGACGTGTTGAAATCGATTATAGAAATAGTTCGGCATTAAAATATAAGTAGAAATCAAAACCAAAGACGACACCTCTAAAAAAATCAGGGGCATTTACAAAAATTCGAACGGGAAATATAAAATCATTATAATTTTCCAAGTAGATAAAAAACGAGGGATATTTTGAAAAATTCAATAAAACTAGTGCTGAAACAGAACCCTAAACGAGGAGGCAGAAAATACCATCAAATGTAATGAGCAAAAGTCGAATGGATACATTTGAAATAATTGATGAATGAAATGTTTTCAAGGAACGAAATGGATTAGCATAACGACAATAAGAGCTAAGGTATTGAAGAATGTTAGAAGTCAATACATTAGAAACTAAATATAAATTCTTTAAACCGAGAGTAGGAACAACATCCATAATTATACAGTAGTGACAATCATACTATCGAGAAATTTAATAAGTAAGCTAAATTGCGAATAACCAGGCAAGTGGTAATCAATGAATTAGGCAAACGTAAATCAACATTTGATTCAGAGAAGTAAACATAAACAGACTATTAACGGTAAGTAGCCACAATAGAGTTATAAGTATTTTATCAACCGGTGCTAAAGTTCACTTGCGATATGAAATGTTTGCAAGTGGAAGGCTAAAGTTCTAAACATATAGGCTGCCAAGTGACTTACTCAAAACAACTCAAAAAGTTATTTTAAGAACTAAACGAGCTTAAAATAGAAGCTTGCCGTCTATCAACAATAGATTGCTTTTATCACATATAACAACTACATTTTACACATAACATTCTTCAAATTTAAATTCCTATCACTGATAACTTTTTCCTAATACACACAATCAATTTCAAAGTTTAAATAAGATTAATTTATTTGTGAACTGTTGAGCGCACTATTTCTAATTGACAATCTTCAATAACTTCAACAAACCCTTTGTGTGCTGCACCCTAAAATACCCGAAAGGTCTTAACCGGAATAAGAGATTCTATCACTAAAACAACAATAATACAGCAGAGAAATAAACTAATTAGAAAATAAAAAATTATAAGCGTGGCAACATGAACATGAAACCCGCTCAACCTCATAGATGAAGAAAACTGTGAAGCGAATGGGATTATTAGCAAACATTGAAAAACCGAAATAATCCGACGCTTAACCAATAACATAATCTTGTAAACCGAATTTATATCTTTAAACAATAAAAAACAAGTTGTTTCAAAAAATATTTACCCACTTTCAGTTAAATTGAAAATATTTTATTCTATTTTTTATCATTTTCTTTCATTCGAATTTCACAATAACTTTTCTGAGCAAAATCACATACTTCTAGAGGCAGTATGAGGGCTTCTTTTCATGCTAAGCAATGGTTAAATTTTGTTAAGTAAATATCTGACTAAATGACCTAATGGATTTTTAATTTTGAAATTCGAAGAAATGATGCAAAACCTCATTCATATTTGTTAGAAATATTTTCAATTAGAATGTGTAATTCAACATTGTGCATATGTAACATATGCAAAAATGCAAATGTAATGTACACAATTGTGTAGGGCTACTCAAGTCTCAAAGAATAAATTTTAATAAATGCAAAATTTATGTAATGAATTATTAAACTTCATATTCAAAAATATACTATTTTTGAAAATTAATTAATGTTTATAACTTCCTTCCTCTCTACAAATGCCCCTAATTTACGAGTTTGTTATTGCATTAAATGAATTCATTGAAAAATGTCAATTTTACAAGAAATGATTACTTCAGCAATTTTTTATTAGCTTCATGTATCTTAAAACGACTTCAAAAACTTCATAATGAGTTGAAGAAAACTTAGATTAATAATCGGGAAAAGATTATCATTGATGACTAGATAAAAGTCTTCCGCCAAATTATTAAGCTTGCATCTACTGAACAGCAATTTTTACCCCATACTTATTGATGATGAAGCCAAAATACCATCAGCAAATGAACTCGGTGTTGCTTCTTCTCGAATGACTTATTTTGGAGAAAATGCACGTTTCACCAGGAGGTTTTCGCCATCAGTAACTATCCCTACAGAAATGTATTTGTAGACACCCTTCTCGAAAATCAGGATTATGAACATTTGTCAAGAGACACTAATTGTTAAATATATATTCAATAATTGTAACAACCCATCAATTGTTTACCCATCCAATTTCGGTTCTACAGTTCTAACTACACATCTATACAGACGCATTCGAGATATTATAAAAACGAACATATAAAACTACATACAGAAATTAAACAAAAAAATTAAAAATATTTACGACTGTCCGAAATAGACAATTCTTTGATTTTTAAAAAAGAAATTATTGAATTAAAATCAAGCTTATTCAAATAGTAGAAATTAAAACGGCATGACCTAAGTGAAGAATATTTTATTTGTAATATTGACAACTTATTGACATGCTGGAATAATGGCTCTGCGGGAACAGCACTAAGTCTCATTGAATTTAATCACAGTTCGATAACATTTTCTGGTCCCATGTCGTCCTTGGCGTAAACGACCTTGCCCAAAATTGGCAATTTTTTTTATTAATATTAACCTTAAACAGCCTTGCGTTCATTTTAAAAGACAAACCATTTTTTCACATTTACAGAAAATATTCTCCAAGCCTATTTCCAAATTTGAAAATCTGGGGACAGGGGAGATCTATGGGGAACATACATTAATGCAATGTTGAAAATTTCTATTAAAGCTTATTGCTGTGGCAAAGAAATTTTCGAATTTTTAAAAAAGATTTAAATTCTTTCTATACTTAGTGTTAACGTATTTAGAAGGTCTTGAGCACCCAAAGGCAACAAAGAACTTGACTGTTTCTTGATGTTTGCAAAGACATTCCAAACCCATTAAGGTGTATCGTGCGTAAGTCAGAGGTCGCGGGGCCGAAGACCTCAATGGGACAGACCTAGCGCGCGGATTTAGAGCGAAAAAGAAAGAGGAGACTGTCCTCTATTATGTGGTGCTTTCAGATTGAGCTGCTATCGGTATTATTGCATTCAAAAACTAACGCTTAATCACAAAATCTTCCGATATATTTGAGAAACAGTTTCGTTTTAAGATTCATAAAAAAGAGTTTTTGCCAGAGATCGAAAGTATAAGTTTGGGAAAATCGACCAAAAATTCTCCATGTTCAGATCTTTACGTGTTTATTCATAAAATATAACCTATCAAATAATGAAAGTGCTTATACACGACGAAACTCAGTTTTTTTAGAATATAACATAGAATATCGTAAAATCCATCAACTTTGCATTGTTCATCTATTATTTGAAACAATTAACTTTCTTAAATTTTAATTGATGGACAAGAGCTAAACAAGATAACAAGTGTGTAGATTTAGTACGTTTCACACCAAGTGTTTTGAGAGTAAGAATAGTCGCAGCTATAGTTTAAATTTGAAATCTTTAGTCGGACATAAATTTAAAGTAGTTTGATAAAGACTAACAATAATGAATCATCTTCAAGCCACTAAAAAACGAAATGCGTACTTGAAATTATTATTTCAACAATATAACATTTGAATACAAAATTCATAATTAGTGCATTGATTTCAAAGTGAGATTCTAAAATTGTTTTGACTATTTCTCTTAATAAATCCAAAAGATAAATGATTGAAATGTGACGCCACGGTTGAAAAGACAATTTAATTTGGCAAGAGTTTTTGAGTGGGCCTTGTGGAAACTAGTAAAACAGAGAATGGTGTTTTATCGAAGCAAATATTTGAGATGTGTTAACAGATGAGCAATTAATAAATATATACGCGTCGCTCTCTGCCAAAGAATAAATCACTCAGGTGTACAAACACATGGCCAGTTGACAAAACAGTTGGTTATTGTAAATTTTAGCTATCTGTAGTCACCTTTCAATAAAGCTTTATCAATTGCCACAACATTATGACATGGGATTCTAATGACATTGTACTACATCAAATGCATTCTACAGCATAGAATGAGGAATATCCAAAACCACTTGAATCAAATGGACCACGTTGCACATAAAACTTTATATATAAGAAATGAAAAATCAAATTTTTGGGATCATTCAAATTTGGCGGGAACTTCATCATTATGCTACTTAAGTGACATAACAAATAAATTATAGTATAGAGGCTGCACTTTAAGAAATTCAATATTTATCGTTCTTGAATATTTTAAAATGATCTGTAAAAAATATGTTTGAATGAAATGTACTACAGGTTCCATCTACAGTGCTGGCCAAAAAGGTTCGAACAAAATTTAGCTGCTAAAATGATTCAAGATGCATTGTACGCAATAGCGACGGAATGAAGTTTGATTAATGAGAGGTCCAAACTCATGTAAGAAATACTCTGAAATTAAGGCATAAGTTATTTGTAATTGAAATCATAATTTTGGCACTCATAATTTTCATTCAGTAAGAAAAATTACAAACTTTAAAAACATTTATTACCCAGCATATTAACTCACTAAGAGGAATTTTACTGCTTAAATTTTAGGAGGTTTATGTAAAAATTAACTTTAGGGAGAACAATCAGGTAAATATTTAATGATTTCGCAGGAGAATACGAATATAAATTCGTTAATAACTTAGTACACAGACTATAAATTGTTGTGAGATTGAGAGTGTATCGTTAAACGTAGACAAAACGTTGCCGAACGTTTTGAAGTAGAATGAATCAAATGTTTAGAATTGACAGTTTATTTTCGAAATATATATATGAAATAACGTTATTAAACAGTAGTAAATAGCGAAAAAGTTATCAACCGATTCCAAAGTAAATTTAAATTGTGGAGAAGACAGAAGGTCTAGATTGTAAACGTGAGAAAAAATGAATGAATCGAAAACATTTTTATTCATCAACCTATTTATTGAGTAATAGACTGTTGGTCGCCATTACTATTTAGTCAATTACTATAAGATGCAAGTCGAACTTCATTATGCATATACTTTACAATGGGGTACATATAAACGTCATTTTAAAGATCAATACATTAAATGCATTAAAACATTTGGTGGAAATTTGACATAAATTAGTGTCACTAATATTGGACTAAGCAAACGGTGTATATTATTGAATTGCTAAAGGCAATTTTGAATTGGATATATGAATCAGTGTTGTCCATAGGAATGCTATTCCCATGGGATACGATGGGAAAGCACACATTCCCCATGGTATCGATACCTGATATTGTAAAATAAATTAGGCTGGAACTTAATAGAGCCAATAAATTTTGTCATTTTGCATGTCTCTTAGTACATGTAGTCATGTTTAACAGTAAGCCTAAACTCTCATAAATATAGTAAATTTATTTGAACTGTATTCCATATTAATATTATAATGGCAATATCGTGGGATAGGCTTAAATTGCCATGGCATGGATAAGATGGGACAGAAAAATATGTCCAATGGATAACCTTGATATTAATTGAAAAAATATCACTCTGATTTTCGCGATTTTCAAGGACTATAAAGAAATATTTTGACAACCCCAACTAATAAATCATTGTGGAGGAGAAACTTTTTGACTTTGAGACTTTCACAACCACATTCCTAACCAGTTGAACTAGATAAGAATTAGCATACCACTGAGCAACTCGAGTTATGATTTTGAAATAAAGTGCAGGTAAGATTTAACGAAATTTTTCTCGTTAGAATTACATTTTAATAATTCGCATTTTGTCACCTGCATATGAATTATACATGGGACATCACTATTAAGATAGTACAGAACTATTTTAACTGACAAGATGGGTGGTTAAAACGCTATGAATTAATTCACATTTGGAGACATTCTTTTCGAAAAACTAATCGTCGTAGAAAACATTTTTGTACACAAAAATAGCTGCTTAAACTTAAAAGCAACTGATAATTTGAATTGCACATGGAATGCTTGACGTATGCAAAAATTAAGCAGAGCAATAGGAATCGTTGTAATAGCGCATTCCAATAGGCGTTTTAAAAAGTTTTTATCGGGCTGTCTTAAACTGTATAGAGCGATTCCCCAACTTGTACAAACAGTAAGAGTTTTATTAGTGAAATAAAAAATCATTGTAAAATATGGTAATTGATTGAATGCTGATGAAATAGAGAGAATAGACAGAGAAAGTATGCGATGATGACAAGGTAATAGATGAATGGAATGCGCTATCGCTCACAGTGCTAGATGAGGCGCTGCATATACACTGTAATAGATACTCAATTACGCATGAATAGCAAGCAAAACAATTACAGCTAACACTAGAAAGCCAACCACGACACAAATCATCGAGATGAGTTTCAGAAAATGCAATACATATCCTTCAATTTTTATGTTAATTTTAATATAGTTTGCGTAGAAATTCATTACTTAGATTTTGATGTTTAGTATTTAATGCTTTGGTAACAAGTCAAATTTCTAAAATTAAACACTGAATGTGCTCTGTAAATTATAATGCATATTTTGAATAGTCGCTTTATGTTTCTGTGCGAACATTGCGGCCTGAATTAACTATTTGATTCCCAAATTATTCCACAAGATTTGGATTAAATAAGGAGATGCAAAATCTCAAATATCTGACCTTCAAAAAATGGACGACACAGTTGGATTATGAACTACCTCATTGCCTTTAAATATAGTGTGATTTCCAGACAAATGAATTCAGGCGGTTGTGGTAACAAGATACAATATTCAATTGGGTTGAAATGCATCATGTATTTTAAGTTACATGCTTTAATGAGGATAACAAAGACAGGAATTAAAAACCATTGCTGAAACGGAGTAAACAGGGACGACCCCACTGCCCATGCCGGTTGCCAATAAGGCACGACCGACATATAACTACAAAACTGGCTTTATGAAGTGTATAAAGAAAAACATTAAAATTGCACAATTGTAGAAAGAACCTAACATTGAATTTGCAGCACAACAGAGTAAAAGAAGTAAATTAATGTGCAAGAAAAGCTACTACTATTTCCAATTCTAACCAGGTGTGCTTTTCGGCCCCGAAACCCGACCCGTAACATACACGGTCTTACTGGACCGGAATTTTTTTACTAAGACCCCCACCTGACCCGAAGCTCAAACTTTTTCGAAATTGGACCGGAACGCGACCCAATTATTTTCTGAAGCCATACCAAAATTGTTTAGAACACACTTAAAAAAGATAACATTTTTTCTTGAAGCTAAACAGTTTGAAATTGACCCAAAATTATATATTCAGTGTAAACAAACAAGCAAACAAACAAATAGTTGGATTGACGAATATTGAGAATATTGATTTTGAACTGTTCCCAAGGACCCGAACCCGACCCGATTTCGGGTCGGCTCAGAGAACCCTGACTATATCACCGCACTACCCGTTAGATTTTGTAAACCATGGATGAGTATTCTTGTTCAAACTCAGGATAGTTGTCTGAAAGACGGAATTTATTAGGATTCCATTAAAGTTATGATGTACTGTGAACTGGGGTGAGTAACGTCTGCTTGGCGNGAAGCCATACCGAAATTGTTTAGAACACATTTAAAAAAGACCGATTTTTTTCTATAACTAGTTAAACAGTTTGAAAGTGACCTAAAACTATATATCCAATGTAAACAAACAAACAAACAAATAGTTGGATTGACGAATATTGAGAATATTGATTTTGAACTGTTCCCAAGGACCCGAACCCGACCCGATTTCGGGTCGGCTCAGAGAACCCTGACTATATCACCGCACTACCCGTTAGATTTTGTAAACCATGGATGAGTATTCTTGTTCAAACTCAGGATAGTTGTCTGAAAGACGGAATTTATTAGGATTCCATTAAAGTTATGATGTACTGTGAACTGGGGTGAGTAACGTCTGCTTGGCGGTACATTAAGATTGACAGTTTACTATTAGGTCACAAATTCATTCCATGAATTCCGAACGGATTGCGCAAGAGAAGTATTCGTAAAATAGAAGCCAACTTTGCACACAGAGTATTTTGTGTGCATTACGTAATAGCTGATCTACTCCGAAAATTTGGTGATTTAAATATTAGGGGAAAATGTGTGCAAACATTTAAACATGGGATCAAAATAGAAATCATTCTGCATTAATTCAGTCAATTTTTTGTGAAAGCATGTCGCATAGTATTATCATTTGGAGCCAATGTAATAATAGGGTTTGTATCTTTAACGAAAGAATGATGATTCACGTACAGAATAATAGAAGTAAAGTTGATATTCAAAATTGATATTCAATTGAATTCAGTCAATTTTGAAATGGATACTACCCCCATATTGGGGTAAGCGAACTAAGGGCGTTGGATTGACTAGTACACAACTGACATGAAATTGAGGTAGAGCAGCAAGTATCACAAAATTAAAGTTTAAGGTTTAACAAGATGCTATGAAGTTGAGAACAAATAATATATGGACAAGATCGTTTTGTGAAATTTGGGTGGAGCGAATCCAATTTCTATTGAACGTTTTCAAAACTGCATTAAGAAAAAAATATTATATGAGTAATGTCATTTTAGTTCAAGCTTATATTGCAATTCATGGTAAAAGATGCAAATAGAGGATGTTCTTCTATTTTATAATAGAGTGATTCTTGTAGTCGTTGCATCAACTTTTAAAAATGCCTTATTAAATTAACAAAACGCTATTAAATTTAATAACAATGATACATGTACATTGAAGAGATGTTAAGCATTTGAAATTCATTTTAAAATAAGCAAGAATTTTTTGAAACATTTGACAAAAACTAACAGAATCTGATCATATTGCAGATTCTGATAGAACAGTCTCCTAATTCTTAAAATAAATAAAAAAATCCAACGTGTATTTTTGATGCTTTGGTGAAGTGGTAATAGCTTGATTTGCTCATAAGAAATTTATATTTTCCGAAAAATGATTGTCTCCGCCTTTAGCCGTGAACCATTTTTGTAAATATCGAGGTGTTTTAGTATAATTCATGTAGAAGGCATACGATTGTATGACTACATTGATAATTAGTAATGAAATCTGCAGTCGAATATAAGTTTTTCTAACATTTCATTTAATGCCGCCTAGAAATTAATGAATATCAATTTATTCATTAAGAAAGACGCGTACACTGAAAAGTCGGTGGGTATATAAATTAGACAAAACTGTTGACGTAAATAGGTGATAGAAAACAGGGAAAATGGGAATATTCGCAGGACACATGTTGATGTAATTTTAGGAAAATAAAATACAGTAATTGAGATAACAGAAGCGTAACGAGGTGTGAATACCAATAAACTCACTTCGATACATTGCGTCGAATGAGTCATTGCAAATAAACGAAGGAAATGCAGCACAGCTGACGACGGAGAATCAAACGATGGAGTGAATGAAGTGGGAAAGCCAGGGTACATCTGGGTAAATGCATTACTCATGAAAGAGTATTCAATTACTCCTAGCAACTAATAAATTTGCAGAATATGCAGATGTTAATAACGCAGTGAACAAAATGTTCACTCATTGCCATAAAATGATGTTTACAAATGCCCACTAATATTCAATCACATTTATAAAGTCCGGAAATATTTGATTTTTATGCCGGCAAATAACACTATTTTAATGCAAATTAACAAAAACAAAAACTTCGTGGCCACTAAAATTTGGGAAGGAAAATACGCAACTTATTGCAAAAAAACATCTAAAACGATTTGTAGATTAAAGATGCATTTCATCCAGAAAATTACAATACATTAAAAACTTCAATTCCGATTAATATTTGTTTTCATAACATTTCAATACAAGTACAATAGGAGGCATAGCCTGTAGCACCAGTGTTGTAAACCGGCTAGTCGACCTTCAGGCAATCCATACCGCATTTTGCAAGTCTTACTGGCCGTAAAAAAAAGAATAAAGTTATTTCGAAATTAATACTGTAACTATAATATAGCTACTATAAGTAACTTTAGTATAAAAGTGAATCCAGTGAAGATGAAATGTCTCTTCCTATGTGCATGCAGCACGTACTATGCAAAATGTATAGGGAAATAAGTCGTAGTAAGGAAATAACTACAACACGTAACAGGCCTCTAAATGCCGCAAAATATTTGGACACCGGCTCATGCCGCTTAAATCTGCAGGCCTGTGCAACACTGTGTAGCACATCTTCATATCTTAAATGGTTTTGGTTTGAAATACTTGTGTAGAATTTTTCATAACTAATATAATTTTTGCGCAAAAACTTTGGGAGTTCTTGTGTTTACCAAATATTCATTACTAAATTAAAAAATATATCAGATCTAACTACAATCCAGTCAGTTGCTGGGTGATTTTTTTGAGAAACCCTTTCCTCAAGGCCGCAATTACAGCGATCATCAATTATATTTTTTAAATACTAAAATAAACAAAATGAAACGGTTTATAACTACTTATCAATTGCATAAAAAACTTATTAAACATTAATAAAGTAGAAAAAATAATTTAATCTCAATAGAACTCACAAATTCCTTGTGTAATTGGAATTCAATCAAAGTTTCTGATAAGATAAAATCAGAAATTTTAATTACATTTAACATGTGTGAACCAATGCTGGAATAATAAAGAGATCCAATTTAAAGATGTTTACTCAAAGAATTTAAACGCGGGATTACATTATTCGTCTGCGCACATAATAACTATAACTATTATAAAATAGATGACACACTAATCTAGTAATTTTTGTTTTAATGCTATTCCGATGTTGGTATATTAGGTAAGCTTAGGCTTACAATTTCCCGCAGATTTCTATTATGGATAGAAACATAGAATGATGAAAAGGTGTATTTTGGCTTTTAAATGGGAACAATGATGCTCAATGTCGTGAAATTATATTGCAGCAGTAAATGTCAGTTTTTGAAAAGATTATTTAACCTTAAACTGCTATCGTCTATTTAAAGTACAAATCGTTTTTCCACAATTACAAAAAAATTTCTCCAATTCCTATTAGCAAATTTGTAAATCGAGAGGCATGGACACGTGCATTGGAGAACAAGCTTGAATACAATTTGAAAATTTCTATTAAGGCGTATTGCTGTGTTTGAAGTTGATGAAAAGAATAAAAGTTTTTCTTTGAAAATTTCGAATTTTTGAAAAGGATTTAAATTCTCTCCATACATAATGTTCAAGTATTTATAAAGTTTTGAGCTCATGGAAGCAACAAAGAATTCTGAGTGTTTCTTGAGATGTACAAAGATAACGCAAACCCATTGACGCGTGCCGTGCGCAAATTCTGACGTCGCGGGACCTCGACCGACTCGATTCGAAATTTAAACAGATTTCGAGTCGGATCGAGTCGAGGCTAGATTTGTTGATTCGAAAATGAACAGTGCACTGTATGTTTCCTTAGTTGATAATAATATAATTTTCTAATTGAAAAACTCTTTTACGAAATTTCTTTCAGAGGCATTGGGGTTGAGCCATCTTGTCTATCGAATGATCGTTACTAGCATCAAATTGTAAGAAGTGATTGAAATTGTTAAGTTGTAAAATTTTCATTTTCTAGTCTGTCATAAAAGTTCGCGAATTCATGTGGTAAACAAATCGCACACTTTATTCAAGAGATATTTATTAGGCTTTCCTTTTCTTAATTCAATAACCACAGCATTGATTGCTTAATGCTATATCAAAAATTATCAATCACACGTTTTCAGACGACGACAAATGTAACTGCTAGAATTTATTTTTTCATACTTGGAAAACAGTTCGTTATTTAATGGTGACTTTGCAATGATGATATTGATAAACGTAGACAATACTCAAAATTAGGTCATTCATATCTACAGGAACGCATACAGGATTTGCAGATAGAAAGGGCATCTCAATTGCATGGCAGATTAAAATATATCAAAAATTGGTCCATAATTTCATTTTACGATACTAGTTCATAAATATTTTATAAAATATAATATTTTTAAACTGAAAAAATCATTTTTTGAATTCTGAAAGGAAGCGAATTTGCCCCATGTCCTCGTAAACACTTCACAAGTTATACAGGATTCACAACACCAGGAATTGAGTACAAGAAATAGACTAAGTGTGCATTGTCTACTCGGTTTTACTCAGCAATACACATATATTTAAAATAAAATGTCATCAATGTGCATATTTAAATCATTTATCTAAAAAAATTGTTCTCAAAGCAATATTTATTTGAAAATTTTCAATATATATATATATATATATATATATATATATATATATATATACTGTATATTTTTTAGGATATTTATAATTCGATATAGTAAAATATCGATAAGACAAAAATTGATATTACTGTAAAATTTGTATGGTGTTGGTTGAACAACAAAACTATTTTTTCAAAAACCTAAAAAATTGAAAATTCGATAAAAGCAGACATAAGACTTTATTATTATAAATGTCTGAAAAATAATAGCATGATCTTATAGTTAGTTTACCATGTCAGACGATGAAACACATGTTACGCAAATCAAGAACGGCTGCCATGCCGCGAAATTTACAAACAGTAAACAAATGGTAATGGCAAGTGTTGGAATTGACATGTATCACTGGGCAGCCTAATCCAAGTTGGGCAATGCCTTCAAAGTGAATGTCAAGCACACTGGAGCCCATTCACAAATAGCATACACCATAATTATTACATTCAATTGCAAATACATAACAATAGTCAATTGATGCATACCAAAATATACCATCATTTGGGGCAAATAAATAAATTAGAAAAATAATCCGAGAATACTATTTCCTCAAAGTAGTTCATTTTCCACGATATATTGTGACATTAAATCTGGTAAAATCACTGAAATTTGTAATTTCTTTACTGTTGCCAAAATTTTATGAGTTATCTAAAATGAACAGTTGCCTTTTTTAAAACCTCAAATGGCTATATTTGACCAAACTGACATAATCATATTGAAATACAAAATTGGTATTCTAAAAATATAATTCCTACTTAATGAAAAAATCTAAAAAATTTATTATGGATTTCATGTAAATCTCAAAATAAGTCTAACATCAAACAGAATCAAATCACCTTACTTGGACTTGTTTTACATTGTAAACATTCATTCCAAGATCACATATCTAAAAATTAACAATATTTTATCTCATAAAAAACTTAAATTATTAGCATTACCGCTTTTTATTCTAAAATACTTTTCTAACACAAATCAATTATGTCATAGTTGCTTAAGATGAATATTCAACAATAAGAAAATATTTGTAAGATTTGATTTTATAGATGAATACATTTCTTTTATACGAATAACTTAATTATTAGATAGAGATCTTTATAATGAGTCAATAATAATCCTCAACATTCACTACATGACATAATTCCTGATAAAGATTTAAAAGCTGCTTAAAGATTTCTAGTCATTTGAATTTACAAAGGAGATAATTCAGATGTGTTTTTCTGATTTAGAAAAATAAATATCATTGCTAACTATAATCCAATATTTACAAGTATGATGCGATATGCACTTAGGTACTAAAGTGAAGGAGCAGACGTTATTAACATTGGGTTTTATTTGCTTTCCTTAAAAAATATTTGGAGGTAAATCAATGCAATATTTATGCTAAATAGTGGGAAAAAATTTTGATCTGGAAAAAGATTCGAGTCTGCATTAAATGCAACGGATTTTTTTATTGAGCAAATAAACCCTTTCATTGAAACTTTTAGGTCATTGCATAGATAAATATATTTAATGGGGTAACAAGAAATTCTCTTTTCAAAAAGAATGAAATTCATATAAACTTACAGACATTTTTAAATATATCAAAAAGAAATTAAATATAAATTAAATGAAAATGAAGAAGGACACAATGACCAGCGGCGGGATAAAGTAATTTTCCGCATTGATTTTCAACTGAATGGCTTTTCAAATCTGAAAAAGTCTACGAAAAGCTCTTGAAACCAATAGACAAACGCCATTAAATTATGGAAAATTAACATTTAAACTTCACGCATCGCAATTTTAATATCACTTACTTAAATAGTTGAAAGAAGGATAAGCTACTGTTAATGGATATGTTTGAAAGCATGACTTAAAAGCTCATGTAATATAATTTAAAAACAACGCGCGTTACAAGAACAAAGACAATTGAATACGTGGGTGTGCTTCGTATTTTGAGAATGAAAAATGTCTATTCAAATGATGGAATCTCATTCAAACTTCATAGAATACACGCAGTTCACAATTCCGAGTAGAAATATTCTAAAAAACCGCAAATCCATCATTTTTATTGAAACGATGGTAACTTTATTTTTACTTAGCATTATTCGATTGATTGTTATGGTATCATAGTTATGTTTGCATTAAATCTACTTTTAAAATTTTAGGATTTTTCAGCAACTCCAAGCTTAAAAACGCTGTTATAAACACTTGAAAAATTGCTTGAAATGCTTTACAATATTTTAAAGAATTTAGGTACCTTAAGCAAAGTTAGATATATGAAAAAATAATCTCAATTTGATGTCCTAAGTTTTTCAATACAAGAGAACGTCGCAGAACTGCAGGAATTGTGAAGCCGTCACATGTCAAAAATTTATAATGAGCGTAATTGCCGATGACCAATCTAATTATAAAGAATCTAACATCTTTTATTACCTTTTAAATTCAAAAAGTAATGATAATACTAAATCTAAGATTGAATACTTAGATTCATTTTAACAAATGCTTATAATTATAATACACAAATTTACGTACAATCAAAATCTAGTAAATATTTAGTATGGTTTGGAAGAAGTTATAAGAAAAACAGAATCCATAGCAGGGTTGCCTGCAAAAACATTTTGGAAAAAACAATGTTTAAATCACCTGTATTTTCAGCTGCTTTTTAGTGTATTTTTCAAAAACACTTATTCAGGATTATTTTCACATACGCGTTTGTAGGGGGAGACAGCAGAACCCCATTTTCAAAAACTACCTTAGACTTAGAACTGAATGAAATATCGAATTTTTAATGTGAATATTCTGATAAAAATAATTTTTTAATGTTTTTCATAAAAGAAACCCCTTTTTTCAAAAACGTTCTGCTCTCCCATGATAAAAGTAGTCTTAGAAAAATAAATCTTAAGGTTTTTGTGAAGAACCTCATAAATCATTGCACTTTTTGCAAAATATGATTAGATTTTATATAACATGCAAATATATAATCCTTTTACAATATTTTTAGGAAAATAAATTTGAAACGCCCCCGTTCGAAATGTTCAAAGACCGCGCCTGTATTTGCAGTGTATATGATTTTAAACTTCCTAATTTGGATTTACTCCATATATTGCTTCCAGTGTTGCAAACAAATTTAAAATTTTTAAGACTATTTTTTGTTTTATAAAAAACGCCTTTTTCATCCCTAGTCTATATATAAAACTTTATTTAACAATCCTGGAAATTGGAATTAAATATTTAAACACCCTTCTCATGATACGGTTTTTGATAGATAGAAACAAGATAATGTAATCGAGTACCCAACGCATAAATTAATGTAAACAATAAATGAATTTAAACAAATTTAGTGTTGAAGTTATGAAATACAAACAAATGTTTTCTGATAAGACATTTTCCATTAATATTACTAACCCTACCTCTAGGAAACAAAAGTTATTGATTACCGGATATATTATTCGACATTTCTCGAGGGAATAAAGTTGAATCGCAATATAATTCCACAAATGGGAAAACAACCCATAAAGATCGTTACATCAGTCAAATTAATCAATGACATTAAAAATGAAAGATTAACGTCTCTGGCTTAGACGAATATTTTGATAAATGCGCGACAGATGTAAACGTACTTAAAAATCATTAATTAGATTCGGGTTAATGAATACTCGTTTGCATTTCGGGAGTTCAGAAAATAATATTTCTCGACTTAATTTATAATTTGCACATCAGGAATGATAAATTTTGATTCAATCAATGAAATGGGTTAATACATACTCTAACAATTGATCACCCAGTGCGCCTAAAGACAGTTTCAAATAACAGTTGGATGATAACGACTTGAAAAGAGAAAACCTCGTATATTTCAAACGAATGAGGAAGTGGTTTTAAATAATTTCATTACCTAAAATTAAAATAAACAACTAAATTAAATAAACGATTAAATTACAACTGCAATGTAGAATGCAAGTAAAATATTCAAAAAATTAGGCCACGAAGTTCATGAATATCATAATGCTAAAAAACAAAAATGAATTACATTGTACAATTATAAAAATTATGAAATATTAAATAAAAGAAACGTTTAAAAACAATTAACTCACTTAAAAATTTTTTAAGAGAGCCTATGGAAATGTTAGCGATTCCACAATTTCAACTAGACCTCTTACTTACATTTCAAATGAAATACAAATAACGTTTAACAAGTGAAAGTAAAGATTTTATCAAAAAACATATCATTTGATATAAAGCATTATAACATTTTGAAAAAACACAAAACCATCAACTTTGCCTGAAAAATATTTCGAAAACTAGTGTACTACAAAAACTTCAAACACAAATAAATGAGGATTTGAAAATCGATGTAAACGATGTAACAAACCAATATTTTTATTAAATACCAATTATATAAAGGATTGGAACCAAGGCGATCTATAATACAGGCCATGACATTTGTTTTCTAGCGGAGGTTGAGCTATTATCAGAGGTTTCTGCTAAAGTTAATATGAAATATCAAGGAGTGCTAATACGCTTGAAAATAACTTCAAAATTTATCATGTAAGCAAGAATAGTTATGACGATTGTTTAAACAACATATAAAAAGTTTTTTCAAATGTAAAACATACCTTAACAAAAGAAATAATGTTGTTGTTAACGAAAGTTAGCAATTTTACAATTTGAAACATCATCTCAATTAAAACCGCTCTCTAGTTTATTCCTGTTGGATATTACGAGATATTTCGCTACTGAATTGTAGCTCTAGCTTTTGCACACGTTTAAAAACACCATATTTATTCAAAAGTTTGCATTTCCTTTATTCAAGACAACATTTTGATCAGCCTCCGCTCGAAAATAAATATATCAAACGTCATGGCCTGCATTATCGATCGCCTTGATTGGAACAGAGAAACACAATTTTGTACCAAACTTGCGTTAAAGGGACGATAATTTAAACTTTCGAGGCGAAACGCCAAAAACTGACTCTAATACTAAAAGGTATGACACATGTAAAATACATACCAACGAATTAAT
>CABFPE010000035.1:764410-774821 GCA_900660155.1 Hofstenia miamia | reverse complement strand
ATATATATATATATATATAACATGACCGAAAATTCCTTAGAAATCTATTACAACTAGCAAGTACACAGACAAAAAAGATAAATTCTTACTTTTTTATAAGAATTTTTTTAAGAATCACAAGACTCAGAGTACTCAAAATTTAAGAATGAGTTAAGAATCAAGTTGAGGCTTAAAATATTAATTCAGAGATTTCTGAAAATCTAACAACTGAGATGTTGGTAAATTTTCGTTGTTTTGTGATTTTATAGTAACATTATTTTTACTGTGTTCTTCACTCATTGTAGCGTTCTTAAGTTCTGTGAGTATGAAATTTTTGGCTTTCAAATAATGATACCTTCGATTCGTACTTATAAATACTAGATGACAAAAGTAATTTCTGAAGTTAGCAAGCTCATCAATGAATTATTGTTTTGAGAGGTTCAGCATAAACTGTCAGCACGATTCTCTAACTGCATCCACATCTTCATAGACAGTTTTTCTAGTTTCTGTCTTTAGCGTTTGATTTAGCCAGTGGTCGTACTGACTTAAATCAGGCGAATTAACTGACTGCTTGATTAACTTCACAAGATGTTTCTCGAAAAACTTGTTTTTCTGCATCCACAAATGAAATCAGCGACAAACAGTTTGCAATCAAGATGCTTGTGAATTCCTGGCTGTGATAAGTTTGCTTTGAATTTAATTTACGCTAACATTATTCTTAGCTTTTGTAAAAATATAGAATTGAACGACGGCAGTAGATCAATATTCCATCTGCCAACAACAAGTGAAATATATTTAATGCAAATTAGCATTCTGCTATATTCATTTAGTCATTCTTGAATTTTATTGGCTGACAGTAATTCTTGTTGAATGCAGTTACTGATGGGAACCAAACACTTTCTTAACAATTTTCTGTTTATATATATATATATATATATAATTTAAGGAAAGTCGGTGTGCAAGTTTGGATTGCTTTGAAATAGTTCAAAATTTTCAGGCCCATTGGAAAAATTTTCAAGATCATATAACATTTTTTTAAACGCTTATATCTTAAAAACTATTAATGTTATGCTCAATCTAAATGCACCATGTAATAGAAGAGAGTCTCTTCTTTCTTTTCCACTCTAAATTATTCATGTTTTAAACTTGAATTGTGTATGGTTTTTTAAATGTTATTTTTTAAAATTCGTGCTGAATTTTTTTGAAAATAATGTTGGTATTCACCTATTCACGCTTTCAAGAACGATTTTCATCAGAAAAAGTAGCAAACTTGCGTTTTTTTTCGTATATTAAAAGAAAAATGAAATTTGATAAGCTTACCAATATTTAGTGCATGCCACTAACACTACGTGCGTTTTTGTTTAGGGGCTAAAGAGACGGGACAGAATAGACTTAGAACCCTCAAAATGATACTCAGTGTAGACAATTAGTTGTATAAAACACCGACGTACATAATTTTACGAACAGTATTTAAAAACTCCAAAAATAATGCAGCATCCTTATCAAAAGGTGAATTATAAATATTTTGAATAGGATATTTTAAAAAGCAGCAAATCGCGAGTACTATGCATGTATGTATGTATATATATAGTAAAATGTTATATTATAAAGTTCCGTACATATTACTTTTATATATCATAGGTTGCAGTTATTTTGAACAAACAATAACATAATTGTATTATATTTATATAGCAATATTTCTTTCATTTTTACGTAAATGAAAATTTAGATGCACTTAAAATTGAATTTTTGTTTCGGTGGCCTCTGCAGTGCAGTTGGTGCTGTCTATTTTTAAAAGAGTTTTAAGTTGGGCAGTTGATATATTAATTTGAACTATATTGCATGTATAATTATAATGTATTTTCACCAGAATCTTTTAAATAGTCTAGTGTTCATTACATCTCGAATTAGTTTTTTTAAAGACAGAAAACATTGGTTGCAGAATATAGATTATTAAGGATTATCAAGCGTTCATAAGACCCTCATTTTGCAATTTGCTATCGTTCAGGTTGAGTTTGAAGCGATCGGTTATTATTTGGCGCTGGTCGCAGCTCATAGATTTTTCAAAAAAATGGGTGTCTGCATCTCACGTATTCTAATTCTAACCTTATACTTGTAAGTTTTAACCCAATATTTAGTCTGTTAGTTAAAGCACTAGCAAAAAACTAAAAAATAAAGTGTGTGGATTTTTCAAAAAAATGGGTGTCTGCATCTCACGTATTCTAATTCTAACCTTATACTTGTAAGTTTTAACCCAATATTTAGTCTGTTAGTTAAAGCACTAGCAAAAAACTAAAAAATAAAGTGTGTGGAAAATCAATATTATGCAATAATTTGTTTAATATAATCAACAAAAAACTAATAATATTCATGGAAGTTATTTCAAATATAGTTTTACAAAATTAAGTAAAATTTATTGTCCATATTTTAGGCGCAGTTGAATTATTTTTGGCCAACAGCCGTATGAATATTTTTGCCCCGACCCTGCTCGTAACACACGGGGAGCTAGTTAGCCCAATCGGCTTCCACCATTAGTTTCGGTTGTCTCCATTTGTGTTTTAGTAATTTAGTTTAAACTTCTTAATATGGTGCTGAAAGAATTTTTAATTGTGGTTAATTTTAAATTTCTAAAACCAACAGTTATTTAATTGTTGTAATCCTGATGGTGTGAACAGGCAGCAGAGCAGAAGTATTAAAAAGTAATTCTTTAAATTTATCACTCTGCACTCTCCGAGGCAAAAATAATTCATAAATATTTATTAACCATGACTCATTCACCTCGATCTGTTTAATTTCAATTCATAGACTTCCTCAGCGTTATTTGACACTACGTTCAAATCATTTTGTGGGTACCTTCTCATTGTGTATTTAATTTTTAATTTTGTAAATGGCCTTTTTCCCATTTCTATATTTTATAGCAGTTGCCACACAATTGTTTTAAGAATTATAGAAGGCCACCGGAAATTTATTCATAAGTTTAGGTAATTAACTTACGATTAGAGTGCACTTAGTCATCTCTATATTGTGAACTCAATTGAATCTTACGAGCGCAGCCGGTTTCCTAGAATTGCGTTATTTGTGCCAATTGAAAATTTTGTGAAATTTAGTTGTAGTTTAAAGCCATATAGGATTGCTATATTCTATCCTGATTCGTTTGATCTCTATTTACGCTTTGTTTTACTAACTTTGAAAAATTAACCTACATTCGTTAAATAATCTTCTACAAAGGTTGTGCCCTAGTTGTTTTGGAGGGGTAGGAGTGTCATGGGCCAAATTGCGTTTACATATTTTTCGAAAAACTTTCATGATAGGCATATGCAAGAAAAAATTAACTAGTGTGTCCTTCCTACATGAGATATATTTGGAAATGCTTAAATTTAATCAAATATTATAACGAAAATAACAATGTATCAAATATTCATTTATTATTGTGTGTTGGTTTCAATTTTCCCATAGGTTAATATTAGCTTAAGCTTAGGGATACAGGTATTTTTAAGATTATCCCCAATTGCAGGGAGGGTTTGACCCCTTTTCCTCTGAAAATTCGCTACCTTACCTTCAGTCTGTGACAATGTTGGTGTGATTTAATCACTGCTTTAAACATGGCTTTTGTAATTTTTTTCACCCTAATGCTTATTGCTCTTTTGAAAATTTCTCAAGGCTTGCGTCAAATATAGCAGCGTGAATTTGTTTATCCTATTGCACTTCATTGGTTGTTTTTGTTAATAGTTATGCACGACTGGACTGCCACATGTGCTAAACTTTACAAATAACCGCTAATACTGGCAACTGTATTTAAGCAAATAAACAGTATAAAAAATGTTTGTGTATGTATTAAAAAATTATAAACTCTACCCCGATCTTAGTCACTAGTTTATCGTATGCTACAACAAAAAATTGTTGTCGAAATACTGTAAACTTTACTTGCAGAGCGGAATAAAGGATTTTCTAAGTTCAAATAGTTGCATAAGTACAAAAATATTAAAAAATAGTGCACATTTGGGAACTAATTAAGGCAATCAGAAGAAAAAATTGGTTTTCTCCAAGACATGGTTATTTTATTGAAAATAGTTGCATCAGAAGTTTCCATTTTTCTAACGTCCTCCAACAAAATGCAAGTTTGCTTTTTGGGATGTAGTTTGTTGCGACTGTCAAAAACGAAAATTCTATTGAAGAAGAAACGCATTCCAAATGTGGATTACTATGGTCAAACTCAATATTTAACTTACTGTCCACTTAGCATTTAGGATTCCAAAATCCATCTCTTCTTTATAAAAACAAAATGATGTCAGCTGGCATAACAAAAAAAGTAATTTATTAAAAATTAAAGAAGTTCGAAAAATAGTACTTTTTATTTGCATTAATTGATTTTAAGCAAACAAATCTGCTTTAAAAACACATTTTCACAGTATTTAATCTTGATTACTTCATTATAAAAGTTTCAAACATAAAGTTTTATTAAAAATGTTTTCTTTTCTTAATAAATCAAAATTTAAAAGTTTGTCAAACTTTTCAATATTTAGGAAACCAATTTGATACAGAATGCTATGTTAAGATCATTTTGACCTAAATTCCTATTGTATGCAAACGTACGACTATCTCTCTAAACTTCAATTTAAATTTTTATGTATATTAAATGCGCGTTTATTGAATGTAATTTTTCAAAAAAGTAATTATGAGGACACGAATTATAATAGGAACACATTTTGGCACAAAAAAAATGGTCAAATTTGGGAAGATATAAAGTTTGTACTCATTATTGATTGTAAATATTAAGAACTTCCAAATAGCTGTCACGAACATTGTTTTGATGTAGTAACTCTAAGTATGAACATCTGTAGTTTTCTTCTTGGAATTACATGTATATAAGCCCATTTAATTCATAATTTTACCCATCTTTGAGTATTATTGTTCATTGTTCTATATTTTTAATTATAAAAGAGAAATTTTTGCTCATTAAAACCACCAACTGGTTTTGCAAAGTTTGCCTTCTTAAGATTTTGTTTATTTCTAGTTTTAGTTAGTACAAGATTCGAATGTAGCAAGATTTTAGTGAAGTTTGTAATTTTATTTAAGTACTCCTTATTCGTATTAGTGGTTCGTTGATTTTGGCTACCTGTCTTATTAAACGTTTCATGTCTTACTGCGCGTTACAATTAATGGCTAGAGACGCGTTTTATAAGATCACCGTTAATTGATCATGTGTGCTTGTTTTAGTGATATCACCTCTTTAAGAGTTTATTTTATGTTCACCGTTTAATGCTCAATCTAGTCAATTTGTACTTTTGATAATTTTTTATTTTGAATATTCAGTGGATTTTTAGAGCCAATCAATTATTTTGCCGGATATTTTTAGCTAAAAACTTTTTTTTTAAACGTTTTATTTTCAAAAAAGAGATATGTTGTTTTCATCGGTGAATACAATACAACTAAAACCTCTTAAATTTATGCGTTTAAGTTTAGCTTTCAGGTTTAGATCAAGTATATTCTCTTGAATGTGTTGCAAAACGCGGTTGGTTTAAACAAAACAAACCCTACACTTTTGAAGTCTTAGTATTGCAAGAAATTTCGACAATAATTGCTAATTGATAATTAAATCGAATTTGCCAACGGTATTAATCGATTATCAATTACTAAATGCTATATCAACCAATTAATCGGACAGCCTTATGTTCTTGCCTTATCAATTGCTTAATGCTTCGAATAAGTACAGTACGATTGGATTTTGTTTATAACAATGAACCTGAATGTTGAAGGAACAAAGATAGTTTATTCAGAATTTGCTAAAACTTTTTAGAATTTCAAATGCTGTTGCCTAGACGTGTTATTTTCAACTCTACACGGCAAGTTTCTCATGTATTCGGACAGAGTACAGCAGTTTGGTGGGATTTGTCGGGTCCTTTTGGACCTCTTCAACGTATGAATCAACTTCGAGTGCCATTGATACGTGACGAACTCACAAATGCAAGAAGCCCACCTTATGCTCCTCTTGAAGGTGTCAGTATATTAGATATCGGGTAGAATTTGCGCTTTTCTAAAAAATTTTTAACATTATAATATTAACATTAGAATATAAAGTATGTCATATCCCACATGTATTTCTTCGAACGACTATATATATATATATATATATATTATATATATATGGAAAAGAAGACGATTCTATATCCAGTGGTGGTTTCAGGTTTTAGATATCTTTATTGTTTAGTGAGTTATATGCTCTTAAATAAATTTTTTAAGAGCTATCACACACTTTAAAAAATGCCCGGAATTATTTAGGGTAAATTTTTAAAATTTGCACATCTTGGTAATAATTTTCATCAATGAATTTATTGAAAAATTGTATTCGAGTTCGAATTTCTGACGTAAGCACAATAACGTAGTAGTCATTTCGATAAATATTCATTGTCAGGCGGTGACGTAACAAATGAATTTGTCGCCTAAGGCTTGCTTATTCATAAGCGCCCCTTTGACTATGTTTTTCATATCAACAAATTGTTGACCTATTTTCATAGTTAAACAATAGGCAATTATATACATTGTTTTACATTATGAGATTCCACTTGTATACCGGCTAAATAGTGTAAGGCATATTTGGAAATATATATAGGCTTGTGTCGTAAGTAATTGTGCATGATTTGTAATTATAACAAAAAAACAGTCATAGAGCCAACATTGAGTATGGTTGCCATCTCTCTGCAAGTTGCATGCTTATTTTCAACCAATAAATCAGAAATCTGCTGATCCAGGCAGTCATTTGACGGTCTACCGGGTTTGCTGGCATCGGACAAATCAAAATCACCTGCTTCAAACTTGCACCTAGGACTGACGTGCCCTTAAACTTAATTGTTCATCCTCCATAGCACTTTTCATCTCTTTGTGAATTTCGGTTGCATTTAAGCCACATTTCCATCGGTAATACAGAATCGTTCGCAATTGATGTTTGTCAAAATTCATTGAAAATCGATGAATATACCTTAGTTTAAAATGTAGTATTAGTACATTTTTATCTATCGCAACAGTTAATAAATAACATTTTGTTATCTGAACGGTTTCATATAACTATGGCAACAAATGTATGCGCAATTCATGGGTGTAGCATTAGTACATTTATATCTATGGCAACAAATGTATGCACAATTACTTATGATACAATCCTATATTTAAAGAAATCTTTCTAAGCATCTAATTTGGCCACCTAATATTTCCATCTCTAATGCCACACATTAGCCAGAAAATGGGCACTTCTACAATATAGTGAAATTGAGAAAGTTTCCGCAAGCAATAAGTTTCACTAATACCACATACTTTAATATTTAAGTTGGCATGTGTGTTCGGCATTAGGCGATAAACTTTTACCATTGCTAACATATTCCATTTTTGTCTGAACTTTAAACTATTAAACTTATTAACTAGGAGTTCCAAAATTATTTTAATATAAAATGCTTAGTAAAATTTGGTTAATGTTGTTGAGGGATGCACTTGGGATTTGTCTTTAGTCTTACGCCTAGAATTTTATGTGCTATACTGACGATTTTTGTTTAATGCTAGGAGATTCACGTTGAGACAGATACGAATCGATCCCTATACTAAAGCGAATGAGAAACATTTTTAGGTAAAGTTACATTCGTTTGATAATGTAAAAAATATAACATGTTAGTAATACACTAACACCCAAGATTTGATATTTAGCCGAATCAGTTTAGAAATTTACAAAATGGAAGAATTTATTTTCATCTGTTTCATGGAAAATATTCCTTTTGTAAATCAGAACACATAGAATTAGATTTCAAAAACTTAATATCCCGCGTGTTTAGGCAAAGATAATATCTTTTTCTCATTCAATTGTCTTCTAATGTTTGGGAACTCTCAGAAAATATCGATAACATGTAAATTCATTCAGTAATTTGCACAGCAAAAGTGGGAACTAAAGAGACAGTAATTCTTAATTTACTTGTCAATATAAATCTAATGGCAATTATAGTTGCATAGAGAGTTGAATTTGGGTCGGTCCGGAAAGTGATATTCTGTATACAAGTTGACCTGAAGATAGTAATTTTTGTCGAAGTATTTAAATGTATTGTTTTAGAATCGCAATTCACATTTCAAATATGATTTGTACTGTGAGTGTCAAACTACTTTTTGATAATAATATCAAGAACATTCTTATCATATTTTCAAATGCATTTTGATTAAAGTTGTCTTTTTAAATAAACAATATGTTAATTTTCACAACGTGTTTGATTTTCAATTTAGAGCAGCGGCCTGAAATGAAACAAATTTTCACAAATTTATAAACCAAATTGACTTATTTGACGTTTTTAAAGTAATAAGTCTAGTAATTACAAAATTTTCCATTTCTATATAATATTCAAGAATTCCAACATATCGGGTTCGGGTTGGACTGGATTTTTGAGGTTCAAGTCAGGTTTGTTATAAGTTGCAATTGGCAGTTAACCACTGCTGCATTTGTACAAACAGAATATTCCTACAATCCATGATAAATATCCACAAAATATAGTTTTTATCAACTTCCATCAGTTGTTAGGCTTAGAAGAAGTTCTCGTCTTCTTTTCAGTTTAAAGCAGCATGCATTAAGATATTTATTTCATTTTCCACTTATGCATTCTGTGTTTGAAATTCTATTTGGCAGAGGCTTTCATGCGGGGAACTTAGCAAGTAAGACAAGATGATTGGACTTCTTTACTTTCTGTTCGTGATTAATGACGTTTAGTTAGTTTGTATGGGTTAGTTTATTTTAAGTACCGGAAGAGTTTTGTATAGAACAAGTAGAGCAAGAACCATCGTGCTGAAGGCAATATTTCGAAAAAATATTTGTACATGTTCTATGACAAGTCGGAGTAAATACTCAAGTTTTCCGTTCATAGCCTTATATTGCATTCTTATTAATAAATGTATAAAACATTTGCCGCATTTTTCTAAACACTAACGATGTTTACTAATGCTTTCTATACAGTTTTGTACAACGTTTTTCAAAATTCAATGCTGCGTAGTGCCAGAATAATTATAATAACATTAGTAATAAAGATAGAAACAAAAGCGCTGATAGTGACAGCACCAGAGCAAGCAATAGGAACAAAGTGGGTAAAGAAGCACATAGACAGAAGATCTGAGGTAAATGACAAATGGAGCACTGGAGTTTGAGTAGGCAGCATGGGTTACAAGCAGGAGACAAGTAGTATGAGCATAAGCCACAGGGCGTCATTGTGAATGAGAAGGTTACTATACTGTGAGACTTTAACATATAAAACGGATAGCATGATAGAATCATAGACATATTAGTAATAAACGGAGGATAGAATTGGAACAGTGATAGACATAGCAGCACCAAATGACAGGAATGTAGGAACCAATGAGAAAGATAAAATGGTAGGAGCACTAGGAGGAATTCGTAAAAAGCATAAGAGGTACTTGGAGAATTTAGAATTACCGAATTGGTGAGGGGCAGTAGTACAGAAGGCACAGCTCTGTTAGAAACAGCTGGTCTTGAAAAAAGCTCTCAGTCTCCTTGGGAACTAGTGAGTTCCCCGAGCTGAGAGTGATAGTAGCGTGAATAATAATTATATAAATATATATATATATATATATATATATATATAGTACAAAAAGGGAAATATAATCTTTTATAAAATACACCAGTATCTAATTATGGCAACAAATTCACGAATGTTGAAAGGAAAATGAATGTGATAGTTGGATTTTCGCTTTGTATTGAGAATTTTTGTCAACGATGCTTCTGCAATATTCAAGATATCTACTTAATGTGTGCAATACAAATTCGAACCTGAATTTTGACTGTATTGTTTTGATGTAATGATTTCGTAAGTGAAGCGTTCGCAGTGAGGTTGCAATAGCAAAAGTAGTTTTAGGATGAGGTAGCAAGCACACAAAACTTTTGGACTCGTACATAGTAATGGTACTGAAACAAACTTAATAATTTAAGTACGTGAAGTATATAAATAGAAAATATTGTTTCAGAATCGTTTTCTTTCTGCGCCCCACCATTGAAAAGTAAAGCTTTTCTAGAGCAGAATACTTTTAATATATATATATATACACATATTGATTGGAACAAACCACAACGTTTAACGTTTTCGATTTTTAAGAATCATCACCCGAACAAAATTGCCGCAACATAAATTTACAATAAACTACAAGATCAATTAAATTATAAATATGCATGCAATTAAAATATCTTTAATATCTTTGAATTTTGCTGATTATTAAGTAATTGCTCTTTATCTTTGTTCTTAATGTAAAGAGCTTCCATTATTTTTAAATTATTGGTTCTTTCTAATATTGTAAATTTTTTTGGTTTTTGATATGTTCTTTTGCTCTTGTAATTAAATGACGACTTGTTTCACCAATGTAGGATTTTTGACAATTTTCAGTTATATTTATATATATATAT
>CABFPE010000035.1:736190-754382 GCA_900660155.1 Hofstenia miamia | reverse complement strand
AGGAAGCGTTGATACCTTTGGGAAAGCGGTGGTTGTGCTTCACTAGAGATTGTTTTCTCCCATATAGATGAGCACACTTATTTACCATTAAATGTCGGACAGTGTTTATAATAAGAAATCCGTTTTGCGTTATTTAAAAAATAGACAATACTCGCCAAAAGCCGTGTCTAATTTCTATGCGGGAAATGTCCATATATCGGTTCTGCACCTTCTTCCAACACCTACGACAAATAAACAATTTCATAAAAGTGAAAGTACACTGGAGGGGCAATCCAATAATACATATAAGTATATTTATAGTAAATTATACATTATAAGGTTTATGTGACTGATCTCAAAACTTAGTTTGCTATAGACAAATTTTGAATGGAAATTATTTTATTTTTCAACTAATCAAAGTTAGAAGTTTTGTACTGCAATCGGTTTTTGTGATTTCTGATTTTTTTAAGTAAGACATGAAAATAATTATTTTATTACATTGAAGTGTTTCTACCAACTTAACAATATCATGAATAATGCGTTGGAATATTCTTTTCATACTTTGTTTTCCAGTGGGCGCATTGCATTTTCCATAATTTAATCTAATCTTACATTTAACGAGGTTTAATTTTCTAGCCGATTTTTTTTGAGGAACTGTCCAATGCTTTTGAATTTTTAAAAACCCCGAGCTTTTTTACTTTTCGTAATTAAATTTAGTTATAAAAAGGACATAATTCTATGTTTACAACACATTTTTGAAAATATTAAACATGCTTCAGTTGACAGTTTCATTTAAATATGTATCTATCTACATTTGTTAAAGACCAAGGTTATGTGTCTTCATATTATGAAAAATTAGATAATGTTCAAAGATACAAACGATACATTTTCTGAACGCCTATGGTATGGTTCTTAATTTAATATAAAAATTTTGTAATTATTATTATTCAAGATTTAGAATTATGTATAACAAATTCAAACAATCTTAACCGCTTCCTTCACTGTTCTTTGAGTACATAAAGCCATTTCTTCCTAATAATTTATTTTATTTTTGAATTAATATATTCCATTTCAAACCCTAGCTATTTGACATATAACAAAAACAAGGCCCGTACGTCACATGTCCCCATAAATCACATGTATGGCCACATTATCGGAATCATAATTTGGAGACCTCAATTTTTTGAGATGTTCTGAGAAAGATAACATTAGAATGAGATATTAGTCAAAAGTTTCATTTCAGAGAAAATTCAAAATGAATTTTTTAGCAGGGGTTTCTTCTGGTACCGTGTGTCACGGAAATTTGATTTTAAATATTGCTATATCAATGGATGTAACAGAATGAGAGAAATTTCCTTGCCAATATGATAAGTATTGAATGTGTGCGCTTTTATTACTTGGAAATGTCTCTTATGTCACAAAAAATTATCTTGCACTTGATCTCGTGAATATTCGATTGGGACAACATGGAAGAGAATATTTGTTGCAGCGGAAAATTTTTTCTTTACCTTGCCTTCCAATTTTGGCAATATCTACCATTAATACCTTACATAAGACGTGGAGACAGTTAACCACCAAGATGTATCCTGTTAGCCTATCCTATAAAAAGGAATACTATTATTTTAACAATAACACTGGTCTGCATTTAAAACCTTTTTTTCTGTTGTCTTAATGAAATGAGGTGTATTTATATAATTAAAGTATGCTGATTCCGGATATCAAATCAAAAATACTTAATCGGGTCAGGATTTTTTGCAATTTCAAAAATCCTATTCTTGCTACTGTTATACTAATGAGAAACAACTTTTATAGAATTATGTCAATCAATGCTGTCATTCTTGCTTAAAAATAATGCATTGATTCTTAATATCCCATTAGAATATTTCAATTATTTTAAAATCTACCCTTATTATAAAATCAGAAAGCTCTAGAAATTACGAAAATTCGTTTTCAATTGCATTGAATCCTGTTAAAAATATGTTGATCAATAGTGCCTATAAACTTCAAGTTTCAACATTTAAAAGACATAATAATCACGTTTGCACTATATATTCGCACTAAAATTTAGAAAATCATAAAAATCATCCAGGACAATGAAAAAATAGGAGCTTAGAGAAAAGACTTGCTGTTTGATTTCCTTTTGTGTTTTTCATTTGGTTCGTCTCAGTTCATACTTCAGCAGAAGTCAGTCATCAAGCTGATATCCCAATGGCCTTGGTATTAAAGCTCCATGCCGCTCAACTGACCACAGTTATCAGGAAAGTAGTACAAATGCGTATGCAAAAAGGCATTTTGATACTCATTCTACATCGTAGCTTCTTCATACAGTCAAGAAGACCACTCACAAACTGCTAATAATCCGATGAGCGGTGATTTCCCAAAAAGTTAGTGACTAGAAGTTTGAATGTCGACCACACACTTTTCTCATGATGCACTAAAACTTTGTGAAACGCAGAATCTTTCATAAAATCACGAATTTGGGGTCCAGCAAATATACTTTTATGTGGAGAGAAGGTAGAAAAACTTTGATGGGATTTACTAGGGACATAACTCTTATATAGTACATGCCAGGTGCTAATTCCTCTCTTGGAGGTCAAACCCTGCGTTCATAATGTTCATCATTGTCCCGGCTATCCCACTTGCACAAAAACATGGATATTTTGTGTATCCTCCTTGCATACCAAGGATGATATAGAAAACTTTAAGATCACCACATATCAGCCAGTCATGATCCTCGTATTTGATGGAACGAAGGAGAAATTTCATGTTGTCGTATGTCTCCAACACTTGTACCGAATGTCCAATGGAAATAGATACAAGTTCGTAACAATTGGTCAGGAAAACTGCTTTCAATCTTCTTTTTGATGCATCAATGAATAGTCTCCATGCTGTAGGTCTGTAGCTAACATCCAGAGCACCCCCTTCCTACGCCCCTCCTGGCATGTTGCGATGTAATGAGAATTTAGGCGAAATGATGAAATATATCACTAAGTGTGGCTTAAATGCAAAATCTTATTTTCTAAATGTCTCCAAATCCTGACCTGATAGACAAAATCTGACGTAAGATTCGAACTTAGCGTACTCAAAATTATCTAAAAAGTTGCATTTCACTAAGTCCACAATTTTTATGTAGACCAGTGTAATCAATGAAATTGCTAACAGGTTCGCTTGAACACGGAACAAGGTTGCGTTGCTGTTAGACATTTCTGCAGATTCTGAATAATGCTCTGCTTCACACTCTCCTGAACTTTGGGATACTTAGTTTTAGCAAGGCTTTGCGAAGATACCACAACATAGGTTTTGGCTTTGAATCCATTTTCTAAATATGTGCGGTTAACCAAATAAATATTTTTTGTGATTTTAGCAATCCAGTTTAGATAAACGGTCTCATCCCAAGTGTATATACATTTAAGCCTAATCTACATATACCAACGTTGCAGAGATTCAGTTCTTATTTATGTACCCATATATACGTAAACTATGATTATAAAATTAAACTATGCTTTAATCTTCACTAATTCTGAGCAAATTAAACGCATCATATCAGATTTTCGTAACTCATGTCAACAAAACGAAATGTGTATTTCTGTAGTGATGACAATTTAGCTTTTTATGGAAATCAAATACTCCTGATCAAAATATCGATAAATGAATAAAGATGAACTTGTGAAAATGGTATCTGTACAACTGAATTTGTGCAATAAATGTCAGCCTGAGATTATCTATTCCAATCCGTAGTTCGCTGATTGTTTTATGTCGACTATAATTTCTCGTGAGAAAATGTTGGACTTTCTGATTGTCCATCTCCTCAGTTCCCATAAATGTACATTTTGTTTCTAAATAACTGATGATATGCTTAATTCAGTTGCAGTCTAGTAGAAAATTTTTCACTTCATATTAACCAAAAATTTTCTGCAAGCAAGACTTTTGTTGTTAATTGCCAAAACTTTACTTTAACAACTATTGATCCCAGAAACTTTCTGAAAATGATTAAGTAAATTTTCCCATTATTTAGCTTTTTCAATTGCTTAGTGTAGTGGATTATCATCTAGGTATTTTCCTATGGGTAATGTTGATAGCCTAGGTCAATATGATGCTCTCAGTGTAGACATTTATGTTCCTTTTATTTCAAAAGATACTGCTTACAAGTTATCACCACAATCACAAAAATCACTATACATTATTTTATTAGGCCAAAAATAATCCATTTCACACATTTTACTTAAAGGATTTTGGGCCCTTTAGTTGACTCTGATTTAGGAATTGCTAAAATATGTGAATATTTTAAAAGCAAACAGTGCGCAACTATAAACCATAATTGAAAGTGTATCAATTTCGCTGTAACAAAATCAGTGTCTTCGATTATATTCCTTTTAGCGATTGCTAAAATTCAACTTTTCCCATTTCAAAAAGGGATGCAATCGTTGAAGCATCGGAGATTGAACTTTTCTGTGTGATTTATCGTTGCAAACTGTTTACTAGTTTCTCACGAAATATTGCAGTTGCGTATTGTTTAATGAGCAATACACTCTTTTATTTGGAGACATCCACATTTTCACTACTATTTTCTAAATAATATTTTCCAATTGACTCAAAATTCATGCAGATATTCGGTTTTATAACGGATTCTATAAAAATTATCGACAACTGTTCCATGTATTTTTAGTTGGGAAAATCTTTATTGAAAAAGACGAAAAAACGTTTTGAACATTTTAAGATGTGTTTTTCTTTTGAACTGAAAGCATTCTAAACTAAACATTGAACTTAAGAAAAACAATTTAATAAATCAATTATTGGATTCAAAAAATATTTTACAATTGTAATCAGTGCATATCAACAAGCAAGCGATTGTAGAAGACGAACTTTTGAAACTTCTACGTCTTCAGGTGTTTCAGCGGTATGCATAGTATTGAACATTCTTTAAATTTCTGACTAGAGAGTTACATCGGGTATCAAGTTATCGGTTCGGGTTGGGTTTGGGTGTAAAGCTTATATTGATTGAGCAGAGTTACTTATTTTGTATCACCACTCGATTTCAGAAAAATCCTACACGTAATACCAATGAATGGCCATGTTTACTTTGTCAGAAAATGACAATGTTAATCATTATTTGATTGGACAAGAGAGAGATCCAAGTCGCTAAATATTGCAAATCAGAGTCTACGGATCGACCCGTGGCAACACTGGAAACAGAATCCAGTTTTGAAGTTTGAAACCAGAAGAAATGCCCTGAAAACAATCCTGAAAAAATTAGTGGTTTGAAAATTTTTCTGATATTGTTAAAAAAATTGAAAAAACATCTGAAAAAGTAAATATTTTCAACATGTCTTTTAAACACGTTTTTTATCAGCCAATCCTGTATATTTTGTTTGCTCATCGTAACACAAATATTCTACAACTATCAACACGGAAAGCTTTATTATTTTATTGTATGTGTTGTATCATGTGCTAGTTCGCTCGGGCGTTGTCAATAATTAGATTTCCATTTTTCATGTTTTGTTCACAATCGGCATTAATTATTCGGTAAGAAAATGCCTTTTCATCCGTGCTTTTTATCGCCATTTTTATTTTGAGTTGCCATTTCGTTTGATTATTGTCATCATTAACCGTTTGACTATCGATTAGCGTGCTTTGATGTATAAATTTCCATGTTACTTTCAATAAAAGTGGAGATTGCTTTTTATTCCACCAGCTGTCTATTTTATTAATTAAATTATTTTAAAAACCATTATTACGTTAGCTATCAATTTGTAGTTAGTTTGTACTAAGTGTTAAGCTTTTTTAAATGGTGTTAGTGTTTATAGATAATGTGTTTTCTCAAATTTTAAGGATTAGTTTCTGTCTTAGAAGAATTTTTATTTAGATGTGGTGGTGGATTGTTAAGTGAGCCTCTTTCACGACTTGGTGCTAAGGTCTTAGGAATCGACGCTTCGAAGGAAGCCGTCGCTGCTGCTTGCGAACACGCTTCTGCTGATCTACATGCGGGTGACTTAAAACTTACATATCGCAATACAACAACTCAACAGCTCATCGAGGAAAAATCCGAACAGTTTGATTGTGTAGTATGCTCAGAGGTATTGAAACACTTCTACATCTGTCGTAGATACCTTTTTTAGGTGATCGAACATGTGGATAATCCTGAACAATTAGTGAATGATATAGCAAACCTATTGACAGAAAATGGAGTGGCAGTGTTTACAACTATTAATCAAACCTTCATTTCAAACATTGTTGCCATTTATTTGGCTGAAAATGTAAGTTTTTTGCACATATCAGGCACTATAACGATGACTGATAAATCGAAAATGAGGTATTTAAGTTTTCATCTTTAAGCATAATGATGTAATCAATTTTTGGGTAATAATTGCTTTTTAATGAATACATTGATTGTATATTTGAACAAATAACCATTGTGAAATTTCTATGATATATGTTTAATGAATTTTTACAATTTTTTGATTAATTCTATTCGACTAATTTTAAACCACTTCAAATTTCGATTTTAGCTTTTGAGTGTGGTATGTATTTACAACATGCTTGACATGTGTCCTTTGAAATATTTTTGCTCACATTTGAAATCTTTCACGGTTTGTCCTTTTGTAAAGGTAATATATTACTGGAAAACACGGTCTGTTCAATGTCACGGATGAACAACATGTTTTAACAGAGCTCAGAGACTGGGAAAATGTGACACAATAAAGAGAAGAAAAGTTACATGAGAACTAAAGAAAAAGAGAAAATTCCAAGTTGTTTTTGTCAGATGAAAATGTATATTTAAAAGTAACATTGATGTCTTCAATGAATGCATTTTGCTTATTTTCTCTATGCAAGTTGTTTAGGTTGTTGTGCATGCAGAGAATTGCAATTAGCCTATAATAACTCTTGCAGTCAAATTATCCATTTTGATATATAATCTTCGCATTATTCCCAAATAATTGCGTCGTTCAAATTTTACGTTTTCAATCCAATGTGACTTTTTAGTAAATTTTCTCTACGAATTTTTTCGTTGATTTTTTATTTCTGACGCAAACATCAAGTGTTTAGTAAACAAGTAGCAAAATGAACTTACCTTATTTTGTAGATTTATGCTGTGCATCAACGCTTTTAGGAAAAGCTCCTTTTTCATTAGCAGAACATCAGTTTGTTGTAATCATTTGAGTGAAACATGGAACATCCTTATCATATTTGAGACTAATAGAAGGCGTGTAAAGTTTCTTGTAATATGGGAATTAAAAATCTTTAAGTAGTACATATGTTTCTGAAATGTTTGAATATTTTTACAAAAACAAATAGGTTAATAATTTTTCATATATTCTAATCCAATGTACGCTGTTTATTTTTCATTAATATCTATTGATTCACACGCAAAGTTAAGGTGAAACTGGAATTAAAGCAAAGCATGATATTTAACACAATTTATCAAGTTGTATTATTTGTTTGAAATTTTTCATGGCTACATGTTTATCCCAGATCTGTTGACATGTCTTGTCATCCAAACTTGACTTCTTGATCCAAGGCGACTTATAATAAAGGCCATGACACTTTATAAATTATGTTTTCTAGCGGAGGCTGATCTAAATGTCGTCTTGAATAAAGGAAATGCAAACTTTTGTGTAAATATGTTGTTTTTAAAGTTGTGCAACAGCTAGAGCTCTAATTCAATAGCTAAATATTCCATAATTTTCAACAGAGCTAAACTAGAGAGCGGTTTTAGTAGAGTTGAAGTTTCCAATCTTAAAATTGCTAAATTTCGTTAACAGGAAGACTATTTGTTTTGTTAATGCATGTTTTACATTTGGAAACACCTTTTGTGTTGTTAAACAACCGTCATAACTATTGTTGCTTACATGATAAATTTTGAAGTTATTTTGTAAAAAACTTTAACAGAAAATTCTGAAAATAGCTCAGCCTCCGCTAGAAAACAAATGCGTCCAGTGTTATTGCTTGTATTATCGATCGCCTTGTCCTGATCCAAGTAACTAACCATGACTATTGGTTGAACACCGAATCCTGAGAACCTTCAACACATGTCAAAATAAGTAGAAAATAATTTAAACGTGAATGCTTTCAATCAATATTTTGCATTATCTAATAATATTGTAATATTCATGCAAGATTTAATGAGGTTTTATGAGCACTGATGATTCGTTGTAATAGCCAAGTGCATATATTAATAACGTGATTTAAAGGTTCTTGCGGCATTCTTACAAACATTGACATTGTCTTTAGAATTTTGTAATCAAATATTTAATTTTACGACCTACTTTTGATTTGAAATTAGAAACTGATTAGTGTCTTTGAAGAGACGCAGTTGCCTAAAAAATTCTTTAACAGTAAAGCCATTCACTCTCAGCTCTAATATTCATATGATACTTGCCATAAAGAAACTTTGAAAATTTTTCCAAACGTTAATGCTGACATTTCTTCTACCATATTATTATACTTGAAATATTTAGTTCTTAAATCCGTGTTATCGCTATTGCTTTTATTTACTGCCAATCATTTGTTGAATTTTATGGTTGTTTATTTTTCAACGCTACATAAACTTTTCAGAATTGAAAGTGATCTCAAGTTCTTTGATGAATTTATGCATACTTGTCTTCTCCTAAATATTTGCTGAATTTTCATTATCGTTGTTTAGATAAAATTATGTGTGATTCCACACAATTTTCTTCGTTTAATGAACCAATAAATACTTTTGAAATGGATGGATTTGTGTTATCAGTATTCTAAAATTGGAAATCCAACCTTGATTTTTAAAGATTTTTAAAAATATCGTACTTCGCCCTAGTTATTGCAAGGAGCTATTATTTTTTAAAGAATTATATTTGTTTTCTTCAAAGTGAGTTTAAAACTCTGTGATTTTTAAATACACAATAACAAGTTATGTACAGAATTTTTTTAGTGTATTAATATCAAATACTTAATAAAATATGACCAAAATTTAAATGAATGGTCACAATTTATAAGCAAACAGTATATTAATTATTTAAATTGAGCACTTTTTTTATCAATGCATTTAGTAGCTGGTTTTCATGTTTAATATGGTAGCATGAAATGCAGCTTAGTTTTAAGTTAGTCAAGACAAATAGAAATCATACGGATTTATATATTGAATGTGAAGGCCACTATTAAAATCTTTGTCTTTATCAGCAAAATGTGTTTGCTTTCATTGGCGCTGTGTCCATGTGAGCAAAATTGCATACCCTACTAATTTTCCTTAATACTTATCCAATCGCTTTGAAATTTGGAAGGTAGCTTAGAAAATTGAATACTCATTGTGATATTGCATATTGTAAGCATATATCTCATCACAAGATAAAAGAAATGTGTTATTTATTATAAGATTGCACAGATAAAATCAATGCAATTTTGTCCTATTTTTTATCTGTGATTCACATTTTACTGCACAATACCTTTATTTTTCCTATGATGCCCAAATTGTAACAAAAGATCAATCATGGATTCTTAGATGCTCCGACTATAAACAAAAACATTGGTATAAAGATATTTTAATACTACCCTCTGACAAAATGTCGATTAATTTTTTTGTGCAAAGATATTGACAAAAATTTTTTCAGGAAATTGATAAAGCTAAACTTTATACCATGAAGATTTTAATTTTTTAAGGTATGTGGCTGGGGTGCAATTTCGCACCGCCTCCACGAATAAAATGATGATTAATATTTAAAGAAACATTGTCAGCAAATTGAATACATTTAGTTAAGATGAAGTAAAAAAACGCCATTTAGGTAGATAATAATCAGTAACGCACTAGTCCTTGGGAAACTTTATTTACATTTTAAAATATATTTGTGTTATACGTCTTGCGATTGGTTTGGCATGAAGTCCAATGTGTCTACTGACCAAGAATTATTAATCAATTTCGGTTGCATGAAGTCCAATGTGTCTACTGACCAAGAATTATTAATCAATTTCGGTTTCCACCTCTGACTGACTCATCATCTTTTCAATCCGCACTAATTAACGATCACGTGATAACAATAATCATTGATTTTCCTTTTCAATTTTTCTTCAAAGAACATTTGAATTTCGCAGAAACTAACAAAATCCCACTATTTTTGCTTTATTTATCGCTTCAAACACATTTTTTTTTGTTTTTATTTAAAGCTTTATTTTTATTAATAATGGTTCTACTATTCAAATTTTCCTTTTGGGTTTCACCGAAATTTTTAATTCTATAAAACTATAAAAACTTAGTAAAAATCTTAAGAATTTTTCTACTTGAATATAATTGCATAATATTGTAAAAAAATGGCATTTCATCCATTTCAAGCAACTTCGTTTTGAAATTCAATAAATGTCTTCTATGCTTGTAATTTAATGATAATTTATATCAGTTTAGGTGCTGAGTCTTGTGCCCAAAGGCGCGCATGATTGGAATAAGTTTATGCGTCCAGAATACCTCCAACGATTGTTGATGGATTTAGGTTACACAACAACTCTTCTGCATGGCATGACCTACAACTTGTTAACGAAAAAGTGGTCGTGGATAAAAAATACCTCAATCAATTATTCACTTGTCGCCCGCAAGATGCCGTATTGAGTTGAGTTTATTGTTGGAATAAATCAATTGTTAGATATTTGTGTTATTCAATGCCGGACGTGACTTTGTGCCGCTTAGCTAGATCTGGAATCAGTCACATGGAAATTTATCCCGATGTTATTTTAAATATTTATATTTGGAATTCAGTGTATTCCTTTGTAAATTATTATTTCAATATTGAAGCAAAATATGAGGAGAAATTTCGTTTTCATTTGGGTTAATCCAATTCATAGCGAAATGTTTTAAGGATAGCAAGTCTTTATGAAACACTTTTTAGAATATATATATATATATATATATATATATATATTTATACGGGCGCTAAGTACTATGGGTTTTATACTGAGCGCCCGCGACCACCGATTTTCCCCATACTTAGCGTCCGCATGCAGTTCGGCCTTTTAACGCCAAAAAAATCACAAATTGAGTATGCGTGATAGCTTTAGGTTTCATTTAATAGCTACACACCAAATTTGGGCTCAAGGGAAGCAATTCTCAAAAAGTATATAAAAAATGAAAAATATTGTTGAAAACATTGGATTTATTGCCATTTCAACAGTAATGAATGTGTTTTGGAATTTATTTTTACATTCTCAAAAAATTTGGGCGTTTTTCAATATCTGATATTATTTTCAGGTCAATATTGGCAGTTCTTCCCAGTGAAAATGAGGTCCGCTTTCGGCCATGTCAAAAATTCCGATTTCAGCCGTAATATGTCCGATTTTGGCCAGTTTTTTTTATTAGAGTCAGTAAACTACATGATTAAGCCTTTTCGGATGTCAAAATTTAGAAAAAACATTCGTAGGTCCAATCTTGTTTCAAAATAATACGTAGCGCCCATATATATTTGACAACATTTACCAAAGCGCCCGTATAAATATATATATATATATATATGTATATGTATAGTATACCAAAAGTAGCACTACATAAAATTATTTACAAATTGAAAAGTATTAATAAAAACCTTGAATTTAGTATTTCTAATAAATTATTGATAATGCCGATATTTTTTAGATAATTTGTTAATAATATTGCCTTCGCATTGAATAAGAGAAAGTGAGTACTTGATCCTAATATATGTGAAATTTGTGAAATATATAAAGTGGTATACGTTTACAAAGCAGAATATAAGACGTACAGGGATATAATAGTTCAGAGGGATGAGACTTTAACCCTCAAATACCTGTAGTTGCAAATTTGCAGTTTAGTGAAATCCACGTGTAATTTCTATATTGTGCTTATTCTGAGCAAAAACTTAATGCCTTACTTACCCTTTTGCTATGTTCGCCATGTTAAATGCATGTCATTTGTGATATACTCAAATCTTGAATTTTAAATATGATTCTGGCAGCTACATTTTGTGTTTTCTTAAAATTGCCACAATATGATATAGCTCAAGGAACTGTGCTAGGCCGTTGATGTTCTCGGCTTGCACTACGTTTATTTTTTAAAACAGATTCTTCAAGAAATACTAGCATTCTCGCTGTAACCTCCACTGTCTACTATATTCACACGTTACGAAATCATCAATCTAGAAAGTTTCTCCGCTTCCTATTTGCATTATCTACTTCCCAAGTCTCCAACCCTTACCAAAAACACCGACACGAAAGGAAGACAACACCAGAGCTATCACGTCCGTGAAATGCCGCAAATAACTCTTCAAGTGAAGTGAATTTTATTATTGTTTGTAAATTTAGTCAGTTTGATGTTTCATTCTGAAATAAAGATAATTTCTAATCTCTTCTGCCCCCTCATATCTCAGTAACATGGTGCACATATGGAGAAAGATCATTCACTCACGCTGCAGACTCTCTGTTCGATTACCTTCCCTCTCAAATCCGGGATATGAATTCACTTTCGGTCTTCCAAATCGCTCTGAAAACCCATCTCTTTCAAAGTGGTCTTTGAAGANGCGTTGATATTGCCAAACATAACCTATTCGGTTTCAGTATGGGGAGGATGCAGGAAGTCATTACAGCAACTCATAGACAAACTACAGAGGAAGGCAATGCGACTGGGATATATGGATAACTTTGAATCTATCGAAACAATTGTGAGAAAGTCAGATGAAAAGCTTTTGAAGAGAATGTACTATGAGGACTATTTACTATCAGATCTAGTATCTGGAAAAGTGACTATGCCTCTACAAGTCTCCAGAAACTTCTACCAGCCCCTGAAAGAGATATTGATAAGAGATTTACGTTTACTTTTCCAAACAGATTCTTCAAGAAATACTAGCATTCTCGCTGTAACCTCCACTGTCTACTATATTCACACGTTACGAAATCATCAATCTAGAAAGTTTCTCCGCTTCCTATTTGCATTATCTACTTCCCAAGTCTCCAACCCTTACCAAAAACACCGACACGAAAGGAAGACAACACCAGAGCTATCACGTCCGTGAAATGCCGCAAATAACTCTTCAAGTGAAGTGAATTTTATTATTGTTTGTAAATTTAGTCAGTTTGATGTTTCATTCTGAAATAAAGATAATTTCTAATCTCTTCTGCCCCCTCATATCTCAGTAACATGGTGCACATATGGAGAAAGATCATTCACTCACGCTGCAGACTCTCTGTTCGATTACCTTCCCTCTCAAATCCGGGATATGAATTCACTTTCGGTCTTCCAAATCGCTCTGAAAACCCATCTCTTTCAAAGTGGTCTTTGAAGACTAAATTTGGTTTACAAAATCAACATTACAAAATAAAATATTTAAAAATCACCACATTTAATTTTTTTAAAAAGAACGAAATTAAACACCTTACAATAATAATCTAAATTAAATTAACTAAATTGTTTTTGTTTTTTTTTAAATTTACTTGGTAAATTGTATTGGTAGTTGCTTCGGTGATCTAAAATTCACTATAAGTATGAATTATTATTATTATTATTTATTTTACTCAAATTAGAAAGTACTAAAAAATTTCCACTCAAAGAAAAGTAAAGTAGGCGATACAACGATTTTGAATTTTAGGCTGTTGCTAGCTGTTAAATTCATTCAATAAAATAGTGCAGTGAGGGTTGACTAATGTAATTTGTTTATCATTAGGAAGTGACCTTATCTATTCTATATCAAATCAATATTCGTTGGTTATAATTTTTTAGTCAGCTTGTAGATGTAAAGATATACCGAAATAAATATACTGACCATACAAACAGATGATATTTGATAAGGGTTATTCAGCTGTTTTAACTTTTTGAAACAATTTAAGAACATAGTCAATTTGATACTTCTATTGCCCGGGCTTGCAAATATGCAGCTAACTCAGAAAAACTTGTGAAGTAATTAAATCTTAATATCAATTGTATGTCCCCTTGATGTACAAAAATCAAAAATATTGTTTTGAATATCTTTTCAGTGTTTGGGCACTACAGGGTTAAAGCAGTTTTACACATTGATGCTTTTAAGTTGTTGAATTCCATTTTACTACATTGACGAAACGTTGATTTTAAGATAGCGATTATAATTGTATTGGGACGCTTGATGTGAGTGTTTCCCTAATGATGGAGCTCACGAACATGTATTTGATCTGAAACGGCCGCATATAATGCTCCAACGTTGTAACTTTTGATAGGATTGGGCTATTGACATCAAATTTTGCTCAAAGTTATCGAATTTTATCTTAGGTTTTTGAAGAAAGATTGTAAAGTTTTTTGTGTTCTTCTAATGACGTCACGAAACTTCAACAATTAGGGAAATTTTTTCGAAAACTGGATTCTTTACATAATATAATAAAAAAGTTTTAAAATGAAACTTGTATTCTTGATAATATTGATATAAACAAATCAATAATGGGAAAGAAAATTCCAATGAAAATATTTTCGACAATATATCCGAGAAACTCAAGCAAAGGCGAAATCAAAAAATATTCCGGGTGGTTAAATGATTTTTAAACTGAACTCTCTGAATACGGAAATCCCTACAAAAATTACTTCTAATTCAAAATAGCTTTTATTTCCTCAGAAATAACAACCTTTGATTATATAATTTTTTCGCTTCAGTCACCTGGTTAATAGTTTCATTATATATAAAGTCTTAAATGATTATACGAATGTACATTGCAAAATCGAATCCATAGTTCAAGAATACAATTTTAGTTGGTGTAAAAAATTCGCGAATTTTAAAATGTTTAAAATAGAAATATGAAAATTGAAACGCTTTAAATGTTTAAGCAGATATAAAAGCAATATCTACTAAATTCATGCGAAAGCGTACTTTTGATCAATTTGCATAATTTGTTTGGTAATTTAGTTTTTTGAAATTTTGTTCAGAAATAATGAAATTATGTTAATTCTAAGCAATACTAAGTCATAGTAATAATGCATTTAACAAAAACTGTTGACTATTCATTGAACAAGTGAATATTTTAACTATAAAAACTCACAATTATTGAAGAAAGATTTATGAATTTGACTAATTTAATGAAGTTAGATGTATTAACTTAAGTTTCAAAATTTTAGTTCTGAGTTCTAAAATTTTATGAGGTAATTAAACTTTATAAATATCGTGTTATAAGAAAAGTAAGTAACAATAACTCATTCTTACAAAAAACATTTTATCAACAATTTATTAAATAGAAAAACCGTTAAAACTGAAAAAAATAAATTCTAAAGGTTAAAACATTACCAATAGGAACGATATCTGCAATGCATTCAATATAGTTCTTGTGAACTTAGACAATTACAAAAGGGGACCAACTCCATACCTTTTTTCTATTTTGTTTTGAACTAAATATGAAATCATAAGGTCGATGAAATGCTTTTAATACAAATCCATTTGGCACTCTCTAATACCAAATTGGCTCCCAAAACACTGAAGATTTGATAGCTGAAATAATTTTTTACATATTTAGTGCAGATCAGTTAAAATTGGCAAGCAATATGGCGTTATTTAAAGGAGACCATTCCGATTTGGGCGATAGCGGATTGTACATTATTATTCATTATGTTTGCACTAATCGGTTCTTATAGTGTAGATAAACTTAAACTCTCGTTTGGTGGTAACACTTCCTTTCTTCGTCTGATATCCGCTCCAACAGCGACATATGTTTTTCCAGATTTGAATCCCAAATTTCAGCTGCATAATCTAAAATTGGTCTGAATCAAAATATTTTAAAAACATCTTTAAAAGTTAATAATGGACACTACCTCAAAATGAACAAATTTCTACAAAGATGAATAGTGCTACCTCTTCTTTTTCTACTTCATGTTAAATTGTTGATTATTCTGAAATTTTAACTATTTAATAAATTAACCGACATAAAATTAAGCGTATCCAAGCTAACATTAATTGACCACGTTGATTTAGGACATCCACTGCAGTTTTTCTGGGTCAAAACCCGACGCCGATCACCTGATGTAAATATAGAGCAATAGAACAATTCCATCTAATCTCATATGCAGATGAATTCAAGTGTTATGAAAGTGTTCCTACTTGTTTTACTTCTTAGGGCAGTGTTAATAAAGAGTGATACCTATTTCCATAATTTTGATTTTATTCGTACTCTTTAATTGTAACTGAGTTTAAATAAAAGAAAATTCCCTACATAATGTAATAGAAAAGTAAATTACAAGCGACATGTATATCAATTGTTAATTGACACCGATATAATAACTTGTTAAAAATTCTTATTTCTAACAATGTGGATATATAAAAAATGTTAACCCCGCTTAGCTCCTTAGCCGACTGCGAAATATATTATGTAAATACATATTAAATTGAAACCCATCTTCGTACATGGCTTGGCCTTACTTTAATTTGTCAAAACAATTTGGAAATTGATAAATGTTAAATCTAATTTGTTTAATAAAAATGAAATGGTATAATAAAAAAAATACTAATATAAAGTTTCTAGAATTTATTTTTGCTCTTATTGTTAATATATTTTCAATTATGTTGTAATAGAAATATCTATTGACATTTTATTTAAATATTTTCAATTTATTCAGCAGTTTAACTTTCTTAAGTAAATCAGTCCAAAATTTATAGGGCATTAATGAATGGATTTCTCATTATTCGTTTTTAGAAAGAACAAGGTTAATATTTCGAGTGGCTGCATCTAAGAATGCAATTGTATCTAGATTGCTGTTGTTTAACTTATCGTGGGGCCAATATTGTTTATAATCCTATGCAATGTTATTAATGCATTTAACTGAATAAGATATTGAGGATTTAAAAATTTTTCCCAATTTTTTAGCATTAAATAACATTAATACCAGAGTAGTTGCTTGTTGCTTGGTTTGTTTCGATTTAACATAAGTTTTCTTTACGAAATTTCATTTAAGACTATTGCATGGATCATTTGAATTTTAGCTTTGGCAGGTATTTGCTGAGTGCTTTAATTGAAATCACCATCTTTTAATGATAATATTTTATTGGTTTTGAAAAGTATGTAGTGAGCCATGAGTTCTATTTGTGTGTCATTAAATTTTAACTTATGTTCAGGCCAATTTTTTTATTTTGCTCTTGATTTTATAATACAAAATTAAGTTTTGTAAGATTTAAGCTGCATGTGTTAGCCAGTTTTGGAAACACCTAGAACCAAATTATCACCAATATTCTCTCCAAAATTGCAAAAAGAGGTTTAATAGACAGGTTCTGGTGGTTGATGTGCATATACCAGGCCTGCAATATACTATGTTGATCAAATTGATTATGTTTTTTCAAGACAATTAGAAAAATCATAAATCTGTTTGTTTGAAATTGATCGCGGTTTAAGTTAAAGGTTATTATTAACCATAAACTATTTGTTACCATAGTTTAGATAGAAAAACTTTTTTCATTCTTTAAATGAAATTGACACAATAATAATTTCAAAAAGTTGCAGGATTTTACATTATAGTTGAAAACTACTCTTTTCGAAGTTAATTTTCAAAAAATTTTTTGCATAAATGTAAACTATATGTAAAGCACATGCTGCATTATTGCATATTTAAGAAGCATGAAATCGCAAAAATTCATAATGTTATTGGAATTTGCTGTTTAGCAACTAATCATTAGAAACAATACTAACTCCCATTATTTCTAAATAGACACGTAATATTTCGTTTGTTTATTGAAATTTATCGCAACTATTTCTCAAAACAATATTTAAGCATATCATTATAGAATTTAGAGATTTAAATTTTATCAAATTTCTTTCAACTTGCTGGAATAAAGCAAGTAACCTATTCTCAATGAAAATCTAAATATAACATTGTAAGTATTGTATATAATTGTTATCCGGCCTGGCATATTCTATAGTTGGCTGCAAAAAAATGAGACTAGAAAAAAGGCATATTACTTTTGAACTACTGAACGTAACAACTCAATAAAGGTATGATTTTAAAGATAAATTAAAGGACTATAAGTAAAAAGCATCAAAGTCTAATTTGTTTTCCTCCTGTAGAAATAACTTCATTCAAACGAACTAAAACGGATTTCATTAAATTGGACTTCATTTCAGATGTCAAAATGTGTTGACTTTCTTGAATTTTTTCTTTTAAATCGGATATATTTTTCGGATTTTTCTTCTCAACGTCATTTTTCAATATCTGCCACACGTTTTCGATTGGAGAAAGATCAGCAGAACTTGGTGGCCATTGCAAAAACTGGATATTATTTTCAGAAAACCAATTTTTTGTCTTTGCTGACGTGTGCG
>CABFPE010000035.1:683362-717056 GCA_900660155.1 Hofstenia miamia | reverse complement strand
ACTTTCAAAACTTAAAATTCAATTTACTCAAAATCGCTAAAGTGTGACATGTGCCCCTTTTATATTTTTGTCTATCATTTGTTTTCAATCTCATTTTGATGATGACCCATAAGACTTTGATTGAAATTGGTAGATTTCTGTGGACATGGTAAGACCCCTCATTCCATTGCTCAGAAACTGTCTAATGCATTGCCAACTGATAGTCTACCATGACCGCACAATAATTTCGCTTTTGTACAATCCATGATGCACGCCACATTGTAAACATGATCAATCAGATCATATCATTGCACTTGTGTGGAGGTTTTTATTCTCACAAAAGCGCATGTGTCATGATTCATCACCAGCCAATATCCTGACATACTGTGGAGCATTATCTTGCTTTCCAATTGCTATTTCATGTACATGTGTATATAAAGCAAATATACATCCATTTACTGCTCTTCTCAATTATCATTGGCCTATTGCAATTGACGCTGGGCTTGCGAGGAGTTCACAAATTTGCACAGAACAGACTTCATTGCTGTGCATAGAATATGATTAAAGGTTCATTGCATTATTCTTGCAGAACAATCTGGAAGCTCTTTTTTTATTAAAATTTTAACACATTATGAATAAGAAAGTTGATAAAAATATCTCTAACTCCTTTGATAGTTTTTAAGATGAGAACCTGTTTGTTGATATTGTTTCCATGTCATACTGCCGGCCTTGTGGTGAATACCAAAACGCCTCCCACGGATAAGTCACAATGTTGTATGAGAGTGTGATTTACATGCATTACAACGGGCAAAATAATTATTGCTATAGATTTTCAATGAGGAAGGCTACGGAAATCTCATCTCAAAAGGGGGATACAATCATTTCATATTTGTACCATAAGTCTCGAGTGTATAATTATTTCAAATTGTTTGTATTCCTCATTTTCATGAAAATTCTAAATTGGAAAAACTTTCTATTGACAAGTACAATTGAGAAAAAAATCAAATCAGTTTGATAATCTAATGAAGGCACTAAATGTTAATAGCAGGAACAGATTTAATATTATTCAAAATTAAAAAAAACAACCAATTCGATTAGTTTTGACTATGACATAATATCGCTGCGTCATACTAAATTTTTATAATAATATTCTACTAACTGGCATTAATTAGCATAAACAACACGACAAGTAATTAATCAAATTTGATAATAATTTCACAACAGTCTTTTGTGGATTCTAAAATATTATTATATTAATATATTAATGTTTCGTAGTTTCTAGGTTAGTTGTTAAAATATTTTTATTAGCAATCCTTAAGTATAGATTGCTGAGATTGAGTGTGAATTTGCTGTAATGCTACCAATTTAATTCTGCATTATTTGACTTGAAGTGTTTCATTTTTGTCTGGGAAAACGATAATATCATTAAACCCCGATACATTTTTAGCAATATTGAGAATGATTCTTCAATTTTCATAAGATCCAGCAATTTCTTCGCTATCTACATACAAAGCCAGCAAACTACCATATCAAAAATCTAAAAACTTGAAATCTTAGAGAATAGAATTACTACAAACTAAACATTTAATTATAGCATATTATCTTCTAAATGTAAATTTTACACACAACAATTACATTCAATTAATTAGAAGTCTTGAACCTTTAAGTCCTAAAATACAGAGTTTAGCTGAGTATTTGTATTATTTAGAGATATTTTAAAAATTTGCTTAAAAAAAATTATAAATTTTAAAAACCTAAATAAATTTTTTATAAAATAATTGATGTATGCTTTCTACAGTTTATTAAGTTTTATTCTTCTGTTATTTTTTTACAATCAACTCTTGTCATTTCCATAAATGTCTTCTTCAATTATGTTCATTAATAACGTTCGGCAGTGATACACTATTTTTTAAATTTGGCAGAACAATAAATTTATTAATTATTTTCTTCGTCAAGGAGTATTGTTTTTGTTTGTTAGAGTTTTGAAATTTTTAACAAATTCAAAAAATCTGAAGATTAATCGAGAACCGTAATTGAGTTGCCATGGATTAATGTAACATACACATAACGATGGAGATATATATTACAGCTTTTGAATAAACTGTATACATTGTAAAATAGGGAGCTACTTTCCAATCGTATAGACAAGCTAGCAGAATTTGGAGAAATCCGTAGGAACATTTTTCTATCACTTTTTTAGCATTAACAGTTATTATGATATCAGTGGTGTAGCCGAGGAGTATGCAAACCAAAGATGGACATGTGCTGAAAATTTCATCCTAATTCTATCGGTGCCCTTACAATCATTTAAAATTTCAAAATGCAAACATTTTATTGATTATGAAAAATGAAATATTAATTTTTGATGATAGTTTAACCTAAATACATCCAAGTTAATTTTTACCAACTTCAATGGCTTATTCACAAACTAATACGGGGCATCTAAAATCTCTGAGAACACCGCAAAATAGCAAATTCTCTTCTCTACTTTTGGGAACCATTAAACCACGCAATTGCGTGAATTTGCTGGTGTCTGGGTGCCTACACCTAAGGTGCATTTGCCCCTCCCGAAATTTTTTGATTCAATATATAATCAATTTTAGTAATGAGATGATGTTTTTCAATGTTGTATCTAGAAATTTTATCTATCTATTTTTTACTCCAAATGAATTGGTATTGATTAATAAAGTAACCCTCAAACATACCGGTTGACCAAAAATAAATATTAATTTCTATTTTTGAAATGTTTAAGCTGATACTAATTATATATTTGAGTAACAACCACCGTTAACTTTAATATGAAAATATCTATAAATGCTATTCGACTGTAATAGGTTTGATTTTATTGATGACAGTAATTATACTATTTTTAAACTCCTATATTTTTTATAGAATATCATCAAGCATGTGAAAACAATCGTCAATTGATTCGTTTTTTACAAAGACAAGAAAAATGGAAGGTAAAGATTCTGATGAAGAAATTACCAATCTAGAGCCATCACTATCAACTGTTGCCATTCAACCTACACCTTGCACATCTTCATGTACTACCGAGCCTGAACTATCCACATTATCATCGTTGAGTGTTGTTCCTACTGAACTGTTGCAATGGGACATTGGTCTTTTTTGTGAAAGGATCACTTCACAGGAAGAGAAATACAATGTCCTCACGAACTGTTGGCACCCGTATATTTTTCCAGTAGTGATTCAAGGCAAAAGTAGTCGCCGTTTTAAGCACTCATACCTGAACGATTTCAGTCCGTGGTTGGCATGGAGTCACTGTAGACAAGGTGCATTCTGCCGGTATTGTGTTCTATTTGTGACTGAAAATGTATAAGTCGGAAAAGGTAAACATGAAAATCCTGGAATTTTTGTAAATCGGCTATTGAAAAAATATAAAGGTCTCAAAAGTCACTGCTCAAGGCATTCAAATACAAGATACCATAAGAATTGTATTGCGATAGCTGAAGATTTTATCATAGATGTAGAGGGCCAAACAGTTGATGTTGGAAAAAACAAGTAGAAGAAAACCGACGAAGGCTCATTCCTATAATCGAAACTATTTTACATTGTGGTAAACAAGGTTTAGCCTTAAGGGGTCACAGAGATGGGGGATCACTGTTATTTATTGAAGAGCCGACGGAAAATGATGGAAACCTTAGACAATGTTTACGACTAAGACTGCAACCTGGTGATAATGACTTAAAGTGGCACTTAGAACCTGCGCAAAGAAATTTAGTATACCTAAGTTAAAACAAATTAATGAAGGAAAATTTAATTATAATCAACACTAAATATGCCCCACCCGAAATTTATGGCTGGTTGCGCCACTGGCCTATGGCACCGCGATCTCGGATTTTTGTGCACGGCCTCAGTGGAGTTTGGTGGTGTGTCTACAGAGCATAAAATAGCTTAAGATTTGCCCATTTCATCGTTTGAACTTTAGGTATGGGGAGAATTTGAAAATTATTTGATAGTTAAGAGTTTCACGTATTTCAGACTAGGAACAATGTTTTGTCACACGTTTTCACCAGAACGGCGTAGTAAATTTACTCATAGATGTGCCAATTTCCGAGTATTTTCAAAATTTCTAATATTCTTGAAGGTTGATGTTAGAAATGTGGTAACAATGACTTAGGAAAACATATCAGTCCTTTCTCTGAGCATTAGTTTCTAAAATAAATTATGATTTATCAAAAAACCTAAAAAAAATAAAACATTTTGGAGAAAAGACTTTTAAGTGAACAACATAGACATTTTAAATGTTAGTAGTATTTGGTAAATTTCATGATCATTCTATAAAATGATACAAAATTTAAAATAAAGCAAAAATTGTTTTGGAAATATTAATACAATAACCAAAACTACGTGTACATTAGAATCAAATATCCACAGTGTGCCAATAAGATCTAGAAATTTAAAAAGTTAATTTGTTGTGAGGTGTTCAGAAAATGACGTTTTATATGTTTACATGAAAAATAGTGAGCTAAAATGCACGAATTAGACATGCATTATCGATGCCGTGAATTTTATATACTGATAAAAAATTCAATCTTCTCTTTGCCTAATCACAAAGGTTTTTGAAATAGACAGCTAAATAACTGATTTATTAAATTTTAGGACAGTTTTTCAACAAAATCTTGAAAATTTGAAATTTCTTGGCCTTCCAAAAATGTTCATATGATTGAAAATTAAAAAACCTATTATGAATTCTTCCTTCAAAATGCTCACAAAAAGCAACCAATTTTAGTCTCATTTTGATATAATATAAGAACTTCCTCAGATAAATGAAGCAAAGTATTCTCATTTGTAAACTTTGCTGTCAATACACCAAGTTCACTAATAACAAACTTTTACCTAAGAAAGATTTTAAATGAATTTTGTAAAGAATCTCTTCAATGTAGAGCTAAAACAAAGTAGATGTTATTGGAAAAGGAATAAACAAGGCTCAAGAGAGTAGAATTTAAAAAGAGATACTCTTACAACGCCCTTTATATTGTAACAAAATCTGGTACTGCAAACATATCAGTTTTGGCTTGACATTTCATTTACATGTGTCATTGTTAACAAGTTATCATCTGACATGACAGAACAGAATTTAATGAATCGGCAGAATTTATTTACTTCTTAACAGTATAATATATAATATATATAATAATAGCATAGCATCAAGTAAGGGCAACATTCATAAATACTAATATTTATTCTTTTAAAATTACATGAAATCTTTCCTTCTGCAAAATATTTCTGCTTCGCAATGGCCTACGAAATAAGATTCTGAGAGATATCATAATACCTTGAAGAAAGCCAGCAGTACAATGCGTCGTACAGAAATATTTAGAAACGACTTAAAAATATTTTTATTCCATGCATTAAGATAACACGCAGAATCTATTTTCGTACGCCATCATGCGACAAAAATATTTTGCATAAGAAATATTTCGTGTAATATTTTGATAATTTGATGCAGAAATCCTTACAATTACGCTTATATCAAACTAATTCACTTGCACAACATTATATTCACGCATGAAGCATTCACTTACAACTCTAAATTTTAGAATAGGTATTGCTTAAAAATGGGCCACAACTTTATAGTCAAATTTACTAACATTATAGTTCCAATTACATTTTTCTAATCGATGTAGTAAAGAAATTTAGAATTTTAAGCATACCCACCATTAGAATTGTCTGGCTACGACACTATATATGTGTGTAAATTTTATAAAAGAAAAATGAAAATTTGAAAATAACAAAGGGATTCACCATTTGTTTTGATTTTTTATCTATAGAAGTATGTTAAGAAATGCAATGTAATTATTTCCGTTAAAATGGAATATAATTGTTTGAACAGTGAATATTATTGCAATGCAAATCAATGAGAAATGAAGAAGCATTCACGAGGAAAGCATTATTGAAAACTACTAACCTTATTAGTTAAGCTAATGAGCATAACCCAGGTTGACCTGAAATATGTGACCTAATGTCTTCTTTGTTTAAATTATTGTTATCAATTAATGTAAGTATAATTTTCCTATTTTTGTACAGAGAAAATCTATTAATTAAATTTCAAAAATACATAGTATTTCAATTATCTTTGTATGAATAGGGCTTAAGGCTAATACCAAATCAATGTATTTTAATAACTATATGCTGAATGGAAGTGTACATCACAATTGGTCTTTTGATGTTAGCGAAATTTTTTGGGTTTTAGAAAAAGTGGCCTCATTCAACAGACTGGCAAGATTAACCATTCTGGTATTCAAAAAGCATAAGCCTATAGCAACTCTGATTTAAAATGAAGAAGACATATATAACTGAGTGGTTAACACTAGAAGCGTTGTTACGTCAATTGACGTATTTATCAATATAGATATTCATTATTTTTTGTCTTGCAGAAGATCATTCGTGCAGTTATTTTGTGACTTTTATTTTATTAGTTATTAAAAATCTGAAAAATCTAAAGCACGCAAAAAAGTTATGACCTAATATACTAGAAGCGCGGTTGACGTCAATTGACGTAAATTATGATAACGTAGTATTTCGTAGTTAACTGAAAATAATAAAATAACGAACAATCTAGAAATTATTCAATACTTTATTATACATCATATATACACATGCTTCATATAATCATATATATACATACATCATATATATATATATATATATATAATATATGCAAATGTATTAAAACAGTTAACAATTTAATAATTAAAATAGTTTAGTGATTTAGTTGTGTACAATAATCGGTTAATGAGGTTAGATAACAAAAATTTGTCCCCTCGCACTTCTAGAAAACAGTTTGAATACAATATAGTAGTGACTTAAATTTTCTCTTTGGACAGAAGTATTGAGACAGCATTCTAAAATAATGTTTACTTAAATGATTGAAAAGTTAATAAATTCAATTTTACAGTGTGCCCATTGCCAAAACATTAATTTTATTTACCTCTAAGCTGATGCTTTGATATCTTCCTGGATCGATTAGAAAATTTGTTATTTTGAGAAATACTTAAGGCTTAATCTTAACCTCCATTAGTAAGTTCACTAATGTTAAAAGAAGTTTTGTTGAGTGCCCTATAACAAAAGTTAAGAGGGATTGAACAATATTGGTGCTGAAGAAAACAGGGTATCCTCGCAAATCTACTTATAGAGATGATAAGGCACTATTTTATCCGTTGAAGAGAGATCCCTGAAAACTTCCAGGCAGCTAAAGCGAGAATGATGTCCAAATAATCACCTCTGCAAATGCATTGTTAGAAGAATTCGAGTGTGACATCAACTTTAAGGCAGAATTTGTAGCATTATCAACAAAATATTCATATATTTCCAAAACACAAGAGAAAAATCGGCTCAAATGTGTGCACTAAGCAAAAATATATGCCACCCAATATTGGATTAGGGCAGTGTCCTTGTTTATTCATGATGTTTTCTTTGTTATGCTGTTTAATTAATAAAGCGTCAAAGATCTTAGTGTGTGTTGTTTTCATTGTTATTTCAAAATTTTCTTTCTTTAATTCATGATGGTGATTGAATATTTCTGTTTCAAGGTACCCGTTGAGATGTTCTTTAATGTGAATACCAAAATGTCGTTTAATTTCACCAATGTATAGCATGTTACAGCTGTCACAAGTATATTTGTAAACGATGGATAAAGCTAAGCATTCTGAGATTAGATCTTTTTCTTAAATATATTATCCGTTTGTAAAGATGTAAAAATAGGCCTAATTTTGGATTATGTTAAACTTGCATTGATTTTTTTAATCTTTTTTCAATAATAAGTTGTTTGTCTTCAATGTACGGTAACTTCCAGTATATATAATCTATACAATAGTTTGTCTTTCTATTGTTGTCCATTATTTCATAACTTGAACTTAAACATTTAGATAAGATTTCTCTCAACATTTTATTTGGATGGCCATTTTCTTTGAATGTAAAAAGCAATGCATCTAAGCCCTTTGTTAATAGTTGAAAATTCGATGATATTTTTATGAATCTTTCAAATAAACTATTGATTTGGTCTTGAATTTTAAATTACCATAGGAAGTGAATGGTATATATAAACTTGTATTTGTTTTTTAATGTATACTTCTGATGTTAAATTACTATCATATTTTTTAATTGCAACATCTAAAAAGTTGATTGAATTTTCTTTTCTTCTTCCATCGTAAATTTGATATTTTTAATTTCGAGATTAATTTTCTGCGAAAAATGATGGGCTTAATCTTTGTTGTTAAAATGCCGAATATATCGTCAACATAGCGCTTGCAAAAGAAAATTTTTCGTTATGGAATTTCGATTCTATCATATCCATGGCAAAATTTGCCATTTATTGTCCTAATGGAAACCTATTGCCATGCCATCTATTCTTTGGTAAATTTCATTATTAAACATGAAAGATATATATATATATATATATATATATATATATATATATATATATATATGTGTGTATATATCTATTGAAGAGCGGAATTAATAAATGACTGAGTGAAATCGGCCAAATGTTGCTGTTATTTATTCATTTGTTCCAGTCCAGTTAGTTTTATAGAAGTTCATGTATATATATATATATTTATTTTTCCCTCATTTACAAAATTCTTAAATGTAGTGACAATAAATAACACAGCAATTAATAGTTTTTTCATACACAAAACGTGTAAACCTGCCAACAAAGGAAAAATATTTACATAATTGGCGAAATATTCAAAGGAATATCAATGCTGACAAAGAAATCTAAAACAGAATGCAAAAAATGCACAATGCTAAACTAATTAATGAAAGTAATTTAACACACAAATATATTTATTATGGCGATGGAACAAGATAAGTTTAGACACGTTACTACATGTGGTCTACATAAATTGAAGTAGGCCATGCGTTACAATCTAAAATACCTCAGAATAATAAAATTATGGTGTACAGAGTGCTAAAAGCTGCCTAAGCCTCCCTTGGTTAAAAAATCGATTCTGTAATATAATTAATGACAGTGCTTAAACTTCTTGTCGATAAAAAATCTTAAATATAGTCAAAGGCGTTCCTACAGTGAAAAATGAGATTTTTTGATTTCAATTCACCTACATAGAGCTTAGGGCCAGATCAATACCACCTTGTACATAGTTTTTTTAATACAGCTAATTTTTTTTGCCTCCTGATCTTTCTAAGAAATTACTTCTATGCTATGTTGAGCTTCCAATATTCTATTGCAGTTATAATTATTCTTTTAGCGCTTGCCTCATCAATAAACCAGTAAAAAGTAGAAAAAAATTTCTATTTTCAAAAAAATTGACTAAAATCTTATAATTCTCGAAAATGACACGCATATCAAAATTCATTGGATATCTTAAGCAAAATTCTTTACACCAGGTAAATATATTACTTTTGATTTACTTATCCTTTTCCATAGATTTTTTACATTGATAATGAAAGTAATGATTTTACTTATATCTGGTAAGTGAAATAGAACAAAGTAGATATCACCTGCATATGCAATGTATTTTATTTCGATTTTGTTGTATACACACAGATTTTATGATTTTTCGACATCTCTTTATCAGTTTTTGAGAGGGGTCAATTTCTAACACAAACCAAAGAAGATGGTTGCATAAGATAATAAGCCACCTAACAACATTAGGTGTTAATATAATCAGAAAGTTTTTATTAATTTGATTATTATTGGTGGATTTTCCTAATTTCCATTTTACGGAGGACACTATATAGGTAGTAAATATATTTCGTTAGGATTTACAGCTTTTTTGTTGCCATTTAATTCGCAAATTGAACTGAAATCTAATGTCCTTCCACTGCATTCTCCTATTTTATTATTCATTTATAGTTATACATTCGAGCTCATCCTTTGCTTTGGCAGCCAGAACATTCTCGATGTTGTTTTTCTATAATTTATTGAGTTGATTGCATTTGCAATTACGTATATTAACTTCCCAAACTTATTCGTTTCATTTTCTCAAGTGTTTTGTCATTCGAAATAAAGACTAATTATTTAAACTGCATTATTTGTATCATTTATCAATCTGCTAGATTCCATCTTCCCTATTCCAAGTAACTGGATACACGATGCATCCCTTGCTAAGATTTTTAAGCAATGGTCTGTCATCTGGTAATTCAATTGAGATTGTTTCTAAATTACTTGAGACGATTCTTAAAGAGAAATTCCATGCAGAAGCAAAGTATGTGAAATAATCTTTTCCATGCCTCCAACAGTATACACAAGTATAACTGCAGCAAATCATAATTGCATGTCATTTCGGATTGATAAGTTTGGCTTTCGAATCTCCTTAAAAATATGTTCAACAAGATTTAAATCGGAAGCGGTCAATCTATGACACGCTTCAGATTTATGATACGTTTGATGACGTCATTAAGCAAAGGTTTTTTTGTCTTCTGCTTATTGCAGTGAATCATGATTTTCCCAAACGAACTTAATATAAAATTATTTGAAGAGTAGTATGGTTGATAAGTTTTCATCGGCGTTTTTTAATGTGAACAAGTATGAGTCAAATATAACCTGGTCGTCCAAAATGCAATAATAAGAACCGTATTGATATGTGTTTTGGCACAATAGAAAAAAAAGGTTCACAATACCGGGTTTATATTATATGATAGGGTTTTATAATTTTTTTCCTTCTCAATAGTTTATTATGACTTCATAAATATTATTGCGTTAAAGAATTTGGACATTTTTATCTGGTGGAGTATTGAGATATTTTTGTTTACAAGTGTTAATAGTTTGCTTTTCCTAGCGGTATTTCTAGTAGAATTGAAAGAATAAGACCCCTAAATTCTCTGCACTCTCGCATTGCCCTAGCCCTAACTCGAATTTTGGTTGCCTTTACCTCTTTTTGTTAGTTTACCCTTTACCTGAAGATTAATTTTACCTGGTTGACTCTTAAATACTTTTTGACAGAGTTCTCTTTGTACTATGCCTTAGGACTATGCGCCATCCAAAAACATTAGTGACTAATGATTAGTCTTGCTCTTTCTGTCTATTTTGTCAATTTGACTTTAGCTCATATACAGGCTTAGCAATGGTCGTCCAAATTTCGCCTAACCGGAATGAAAATCAACTTTTTTCCAAAAATTTTACACTATTTGAAAGATTTACCTGAATATGGCATAAAATGAATTTTCGAGCACTGAACAATTAACAATGGTTTACTCCGGTAATTTTTATCAAGGGTTATGTCTAGAAAATATATATATATAGACAACATTCCCTAGGACACACTCAGACACTTTCTAGTACCATATTATGCCTCAGGACACCATCAGGGGTAGAGTCAAATGAAGGAAGGTTTGAGAAAATGTATGTATTCTAAACATAATGTTTGAGGGATTTCTTTGGATTGAGTATGAGTCAGGCATGGGTTGAAGTACATACAAGATGTTAATTTTAACCCTAACTAAAACCCATATCTAAAGAAGCTTAAATACTAGAGCTTAGCTTTTAATACTTTTTTATTGATATTTGGTAGCCTAGTCACGACTAAGGGATTGATACACCCCAATCCATGGATTTGTTCACATTTCTTGATAAATTTTTTATTTGGGTCAAGCAATAAAAATATATAAAAACGTGAATAAATGGGTTGGATGAAAGTTTCAAAGTAATGTGGGTCATGCTTGAGTTTTCGAAAAACACTATACATGCACGTTTTGCAAAACAGTTATATACTGATTATGTTACACTTCCGTATGAAAATTTAAACTATTTAGTATTATTTTTCTATATAACTTTATTAATTCAATTTATATGCGTTTCTTTTCAAATTTATATATATAGGCATATATATATATATATATATATATATATATATATTGTTCATGAAGCAAAACCCTGTAGAAGTATTAAAACTGAAGTGGGATCATATTTAGGTCAAATTTTGACAAATTGGGTTTTGTTGGGCTAGCTAAACATATCTTGATCTATTTATGTCCCTGTAGTAGATAAATATTTAATCGCAAATTCGTGAAAGGTGTAATCAGGTATAAAAATCACCACTTTTACAGATTTTTTCTTGCTTGTAATTCCATTTACTATTTTAATGGTTGGACACCCATTTTGCAAAAAAAGACAGAAAAAACTTGGTAGGTATTAAAATAAATAGGTATAAAATTTAAACAACTGTACTTGCTTTATGTGCACACTGTTTTATTATTATCATCTCTGCAATAATCTTATCAATTGTGAATTTAGGATGGACAATAGACAGAAAATACAAAAAATCTCATTTGCAATTTTGATTTTTGTCGAAAGTAAGCTATTCCAAGGTTCATTATTCTTAACTAATGTGTCTAGGAAATGCGCTAAATGTGCTGAGTAATGTAGCAATAGCAACTTGTTAGATTAACTGCCGTGAAGAAATCTGAGCATTTTAATTTCTATCCACTACAGATTTTTTAAATTTATTCCATTCTATAAAGTTGTGCAATTTTTTTGTGAAACATACACAATTCGTTCAGACCGCCAAAATCTTATTCAAAAGTTGTAAATATATACAAAATATGAATTATTGGAATTTATGTTTTTGCTTATAACAAAATGCTGTTCTTGAAACAAGTTATGTCATGTTAAACAAAATTACATTTGTGTTCTTTTACTTCTCTCGAAATCTCAAAAGAAGGTAGTCGCCATACCCTTGCTGCTCCCCTCGCGACTACACAAAATTCTTTACAAAAAGTAGCTGAATTTAGTATACATAATAAGAATGATAGAAACACTCTAAATTTCACAACAAAAATTTTGCAAAGACAAGCTTTTTATTGCTCAGCTTGGTTTTAGATATAGCATAGTGAATAAATTGTTACTAGCTCAGTCTTAGTAAGCATTTTGCACAGCCTTATTAATGTAATATATGTAAATATTGTTGTTGTAGAAGCGTGCAGATCAGATTTTTTCTAAACAAGATTGTTTTGATAAAAAAAATGTTTCATAATTAGTGAAATCTTGAATACTTCACCAGGTTGATAGCAAAAATTACAAATTCTTTTACTTACATGAATTTTTGAATCATACATTTTTGATTTTACTAAGTTCTATTCAACAATATTTTTTAACAAGATTATTAACTAGAAATGCTGTTGAGTTGGATAGAAGTATTTCTTCGAACACATTCAAATGCACAACCTAGTTATCATTCTGTAATTATGTTGAAGCTACTATATTATTAAAAGAGATTTGATGTAAACAATATTTGGTATCATTTTAATTGGGATTTTACGAATACATCTAATGACTTAGTTGTGTGGTGTTGTGCCGGCTGTGTGATATAACAGTGTTTTCATATTGTGTTCTGTTGATTGTTGTGTGGAAAAACTTACTCAACGGCAAGCCTACGCATTAGGCAAAAAGATTAATAATTTATTTTTAATTGCACAATTGTAAATTTAAGAAAAATTTGACGAAAGTCTTTTTTAACTAGAAACAATTGTAGAAGCAAAAACAAGGAGTAAATAAGTTTTATATTTCAATTAAGTTTTCTTGCTTTTTTGAAATAAAAAATAAGGTCATGTATTCAATGGCAAACAAGTCAAATGTTGACTATATATAGGCATTCAAATACAATAAAATACATTGATTTAGGGTTTACTTTGAAGACTAAGAAGGTTTTCACCGAAAATATAATATTAAGCATTATTCACTTGTGCTTGGAATATCTTGCTTATTGGTTTAAATTTCAATATGTTCCAGATTATTGCAAAAGGTACAATTTACACATGTTTCAATTAGTTCATACTCTGTGAATATTTATGGAATCATTCATATCTCATCCCTCGATTATCTACGAATCCTAAAGCAAATTGCTCATTTGGAGGAGTTGTTTTTGAAAATTTCAATTTCCAGTCTCACATCTTTTTCATCCGAATGTTAATTAAGTGTCATCTATTTCAATTAATTTACTCTCCGTGGTATCTAAGAAGACCATTTAAATAGACATATTTCAAGCCAGATGATGCAATATGATGGCCCATTGAGAATAAATAAATATAATTGTTGCAATTTGGGAAAATATTTTATCAAGATTTCCCTGGCTTATTTGCTTTGAAAGAAAAGCTTACTACTGAAATATGATGGTGTTTCAGCTGTGCAATGATGTTGGCATGAGATACTATTGAGATAAAAGTTTAATAGTATCTTTATATGGTTAATAAATCTGCTAATTTTGATGAATCACTAAAACATAGAACGATGTGATTACATCACTGAATACAGTTTTCGCGTCTCCTGTTAGAATATTCTTCATTTTGATGCGGTTTCAAAAAATTTCTTAATGTATTCCTAAAAAGATATGCTAGCCTAACTAACTAATTTATGTTAAAAATTTAAGTCAGTCAGTGAAATATTAAAGTTCTACGCTCAACTATCAATTTCAATGTGGGAAATGGAAATCTTTGACACGTTTATTTTTAATATTTAGTGCTTCAATTTCTTTGCAATTACAATCAAATGTTATAATGTCATCAGAATTTTAATAACCCCAATAACACTGAATTAACTATGATTTTCACCTCATTAGACATAAATATCGATATTTTTAGACATTATCTGCAAGCTTTGAAAATGAAGTCACCCCAAAATATTTGCATTCACTCTTCATTATATAATTGGCTCAAGATAAATTACCAAATTTTGTCATTTCAGAGCAATCGTCGACACCAATTTTGAGAAAGAAAATTTCCTGATCAATCAAAGAAAAAAATAACGATTATATAGTACCAATACATTATCTCAAAAGGGCATTCAAGAAACTGTAATATCTTATGTTACGTCGCAGGAATAGACCTAATTAGGATGTGTCGTGTTTATCAAATCACATTATTGTTTGTGTGACAGCGAAATCTTTCCTTTTTTGAAAACACAAAATCAATACGCATTATAGCAACGTGCAGGGCATTAGCACAAAGATGTGAACGGGTTGTCCTTTTGCGGCGACGTGGCCTGTTAGTTTGTAAAAATATTGACGCAATTTTAATTGTTTCTTTCTGAAGAATTCAACCAAAAATAAACGTAATATTCATGAATGTCATAACAGATTGAAAACTCGAAGTATCAATATTAGATTAGTGACATCGTTTTTTAAGACAGCCTTTTTTGTGTACCAATATTAATCGTTAATCTTAACCAGTGTTGGATCAGAATATTCGAATAGTTGGGTTGAGAATATTTCGAATAGTTGGTTAAATTTAATTCGATAGAGTTTCTGGCATTTTCTTGACCTTATTTGACATGGGAGAATGATTTCCTCCTCTATTGAAATCTTAATTATTACTCAAAAAGTTGTGGGGCTTTCTGAATAAGACGTGCTGAATTTCGCTAGCTGTTATTGGGGATCATATCCCCTTAATACAAATTTTTTAAATATCAAAGGTATTGCCTTTCAATTTGAAATAAAATGTGTAGAATTTTTAGTATGAAAAAAGTTTGTAAAATAAGCAAGAAAAATTAATATCAATATTCGATATATTTCAAAAAATCCCCAAATTGATGACGTCATAAAAATAATGATGGCATCAATTTTCGGATCTTTCCAACTTAATTGTGGTGATGTGAAAAATATCTATGTAAAGTTTCATTTTATGTCATAATCCAATTCAGAATAATATAGGGGAGGGAAACCTTCCCAGGCCTGAGAAGTACAAAAATCCCAAGTCGAATAAGGTTAAGTTGGTGTGCTACAGCTACTTTTTCTGAGCATAACCCAATTTTACTAGTAAAGAATAAATTGTTTATGCTTAAGCAAGTTGGTTGAGAGCTGCTTGTTGACAGGTTCAAATGCTTCTAAACTCATAAGAACTAAAAAAGTTTTAAATTTTATATTATAATTATAGCTACATGTTATTATTATGATTATTTCAGTATATATCTTTGAACACCCCTCTTACATAGACTGTATAGTGCATATGGATTCTGGATGCTATGGCTTTTGCATGGAACGCTTCAGGCAGCGATTGCGACTTACCATGTTGTTCAGCGCCCTTTCGAAAGAAAGTCCTCTAACTATACATGTAGTTAAGGACTATAGTCAGCACATATATCAATTTTTCCGATATTTTTAATAATGTGGAAATATTCTGTGATTTTAATAATTTATATTCCATGCTTCTTAATTAAGTTTCGAAGATATGTAATTCCCAGAAGCTTTATATTAATCACAAAATATCTGGATTTGATTGATTATTTTTTCTAGTGATTTGAATTTAAAAATAATATCACTTTATTCAGAAGAATCCTCTTTCTTTTAATTGGTGAAAATTTAAATAATTTGTTTTATATTTTAAATTCCTAGAAACAAAGGAAATTAAATTGCGTTGGAGTGTCATTTGTAATATCTAAGAAATTGTCCATTAAAAATGTATTATTCTTAAATATTTAAAATAAGCAAAACGTCATTCATATAATTTAATGACTTATCTTTCATTACCTTCTTTCTTTTATTTTATTCAATCGCGGTAATTTCAAAGTGCTCTAATAATTTTAGTCTATATTGTACTGAAAAAATATAAAAAATCATAAAATCCTATTTATATATATATATATATATATATATACATTTACTTTTTACCAGGTTTAGGAAACCCTTTGACAAAATATGTTTATAAAAGGATAATATTTTATGAATATAATAGAATTAATTAATATTTATCTTCATTAATTCACAAATTTTCACATACATTAAAGGAGGCCGGTAAAACAGGATTCTCCAAAATAGTGTTAGCAATTGTATGCTCTACCGCGTTAAAATTGACACCAAATTAATATGATATGAAGCAATTAGTGAATTTTGCGAATATAAAGCAGGCCATAGCCTTGATCTGGTTATCAAATTCTATCATTATAAATTCCGTGTAGCCTTGTCCTTATGACGTTTCCGATTATTACCCTGTTATTGCAAATTTGAACCTAAAAAGACTGAAAGAATGTTGAAATGTTGTAATTGTCCTCCTTGAATATTGTTAATTTTTGCAATGTATTCTATGGTATGATGAATGATATTAGCCCAATTAATCAATGCATTTCGGAGCAATTTGCAATGACTGCTACAATTGATAAATTACTACCGGAAAATTGTTTTAAAAACAGCAACCACTCTTGTCCTTTTTATGATTCGGATCTTAGAAAATTAAAGCGTCATAAAAGTAAAGCAAAGCAAGTCAGACTTATGTCTTAGGCTGTATAGAGAACGTTTAAGCAAACTTAGTTAATGTCTGAAGAATAAGCGCTTCATGTATTATCAACGGCAATTCGAATCTCCTAGAATCTCTTCGGATGCCTATAAGCTTTTGGAATGATTATTACCCTCAAATACCTCTTCGGTACTAAGTAAACTTAATAATGCTACCTGTTTGTTAGACTCAATAAAAACAGGTATCTTAAAAAATACCAGAAAAAGGAAAGCTGGAAGTGTTAGGTATTATAAGATTCTTTATTTTTTTATTAAAAGACTTTGATGCTTAAAAGAAAGTTACAAACAAATAATAATAGATTTTTTTAAGATATTTTGAGGTGAAAATTGTTTGGTTGATCCTCTTGTTGAATGAAAATGTCGATGAAATCTATAATGTAAATCTACTTTATGGTTTAAAAGTTTGTTGAGGTAAAGCAGATCTGAAATTTCTAAATACAAAGAAATAGGCAATATGTTCAGTTTGCTAATCTTTCCTTATAATTTCCAAGTGGTAAAATCTATTTTGTACAGCGTTTTTGCAGTTTTTCAAGTATGTTAAGATTCGAGGAATTTGAGAAGCGCAGTTCAGTTTAGATTTTATCATAGTGTTATATATGTGTATTTTTGTTCGAAGATTGGTATTAAAAGGAATATTACGCTTAAGATAAAGGAATGTATAATTAGTTGCTTTAATTTGGTTAGAGATATGGCTGTTCCATGACAGATTTTTGGAGATATAAACTCCAAGGTTTTTAAGCGAATCTGGCGAATTTATAGTATTTTCCATTATTTGAATCGAGCTTGAGTCTTGTAAAGAAATTAAATAACATTGAACTTCATTTCATTGTTATATGCCCAGTTTTGAATGACAGCAAAATCTTCTTCAATTAGTGATAGGGCACAATTTAATATCATCTGCAAAAAGGTAAGGAATAGTATTTAAACAAAATTTTGGTAGATCATTGATATAAGCGATAAATAGTAATGGGACCCTTGTGGAACTCCACTTGAAACATTTCGATAATTAGATGGTACTCCATTAACAATAACTCTTTGCTTACGCTCAGATAAATACGATGATAGCAATGTCATCAAATTAATTGGGATATCAAACGCATCAAGTTTTTGGAACAATTTGAAATGATTTACTTTGTGAAAACCCTTAGCGAAGTCAATTTACAAAACAAATGCGGGATAATTTTCATCCCATGCTGAGTAATGTTTTTCAATGTGCTTCAATAGTTGTGTTATTGTAGATCGGCTTTTGAAAAAACCATGCTGAGAGGAAAAGATAAATTCCACGATGATAGGTGATAAAATATTGTAAAGAATCTTTTCAAAGGCCAATGATAGTTTAGGTAGAATACTGATAGGGCGGTAATTAATAATGATATTTGTAGGTCCTGACTTATGAATTGGAATTATATTACTCAACTTCCATTCAGAGGGATAAACACAAGTAGTTATTAGGGATTGAAACAAGTTTAACACATGTGGAGTAGCAAATTAGCATAGTTGTGTAAAAAATGTCCAGGAAGGTTGTCTGCACCACATCCATGAGGTTTTTTGATTATCAAAGATAGGTCTACAAAATAGGTTTAAAAAGAAGATCCTGGGGGTCTGTATACATTATCATCCATTGGAGAAGAATATATCGAATGGAAGTAATCACTAAATAATTCAGCACATATAAATGCATGGCATGCTTGCTTACCATTAAATTCCAATGGAAGTGGGAGACATTTCGAGGAAAGCGTTCTTAATAATTTATAGCATTGATTAATATCACCAAGTGAAAATGATTTTATAAATGATTTTGTCTAATTCTATAGATTTATAAAGTTCACTAGTTGAATAGTTCAAATTGTTCAAATTAACTAATGAATTTTTAAGATTGCATTTGCTTTATTCAGTAGGTGCGTTGAATGACAGCTCATATATGCTGGATTTGTTTTCCTTTTTAAGCGCTTTCTTAGAATATACATAGATATAGAAAATAGATCTTGATAATAATATTTTATAAAGTTTGGGTCGTCTAGTGGAAACTTAAATGAAAATATAGACATTGCTAATGCTAATTGTAATTCTTCCTTGTTTGCTGAAAAGAATAAAAATGCAGAGTCATTATAGGTTGTATATAAGTAAAGCAGTTGGAATTTACTACTGTCTGCATTTAGACTAAAATATATAATTGCATGATTGGAAAAACTTTTTGTTGAACTGATAACCTTCAGTATAGAAACTATATCCTTGTTGCAGAATATGGCGTCTAGACTATTACCATTGACATGAGTAGAGAAGTCAATAAATTGAGTTAAACCAGTTTCAATAAAATAATCGAGTAATTGAGAGTCAAATTGGTGAATGGAACTCACTGGTATCCAATCAGCATCAGGAAAATTTAAATCGCAACATAGCAAAATGATAGCAAAGGTATAGAATATTGGTTTAGATATGATTCAAATTTTCTCTTAATGTGATTAAGTGACTGAATTAAAGTGCCAATATCTAGACGATACGATGATGAAGAGGGAGGAAGATATATGCATGCATATGATGAGAATTACATAAACTGAAGTTTGTACGATAATACTGTATGCGAAATTAATGTTTNCATTCAGAGGGATAAACACAAGTAGTTATTAGGGATTGAAACAAGTTTAACACATGTGGAGTAGCAAATTAGCATAGTTGTGTAAAAAATGTCCAGGAAGGTTGTCTGCACCACATCCATGAGGTTTTTTGATTATCAAAGATAGGTCTACAAAATAGGTTTAAAAAGAAGATCCTGGGGGTCTGTATACATTATCATCCATTGGAGAAGAATATATCGAATGGAAGTAATCACTAAATAATTCAGCACATATAAATGCATGGCATGCTTGCTTACCATTAAATTCCAATGGAAGTGGGAGACATTTCGAGGAAAGCGTTCTTAATAATTTATAGCATTGATTAATATCACCAAGTGAAAATGATTTTATAAATGATTTTGTCTAATTCTATAGATTTATAAAGTTCACTAGTTGAATAGTTCAAATTGTTCAAATTAACTAATGAATTTTTAAGATTGCATTTGCTTTATTCAGTAGGTGCGTTGAATGACAGCTCATATATGCTGGATTTGTTTTCCTTTTTAAGCGCTTTCTTAGAATATACATAGATATAGAAAATAGATCTTGATAATAATATTTTATAAAGTTTGGGTCGTCTAGTGGAAACTTAAATGAAAATATAGACATTGCTAATGCTAATTGTAATTCTTCCTTGTTTGCTGAAAAGAATAAAAATGCAGAGTCATTATAGGTTGTATATAAGTAAAGCAGTTGGAATTTACTACTGTCTGCATTTAGACTAAAATATATAATTGCATGATTGGAAAAACTTTTTGTTGTACTGATAACCTTCAGTATAGAAACTATATCCTTGTTGCAGAATATGGCGTCTAGACTATTACAATTGACATGAGTAGAGAAGTCAATAAATTGAGTTAAACCAGTTTCAATAAAATAATCGAGTAATTGAGAGTCAAATTGGTGAATGGAACTCACTGGTATCCAATCAGCATCAGGAAAATTTAAATCGCAACATAGCAAAATGATAGCAAAGGTATAGAATATTGGTTTAGATATGATTCAAATTTTCTCTTAATGTGATTAAGTGACTGAATTAAAGTGCCAATATCTAGACGATACGATGATGAAGAGGGAGGAAGATATATGCATGCATATGATGAGAATTACATAAACTGAAGTTTGTACGATAATACTGTATGCGAAATTAATGTTTTTTGTGTTTTCAATTAAAATAATTTTTTTACTCTTACGAGAAATGCTTGTTGCTAATATATAAGATTGGTCTAGAAAAATATTTTCAGACACATAATGGTCAAACCAAGTTTCGGTAACTATAATTATTTCACTTTGCGATGACATCACGTGTGAATAAAATTTGATGTGTCTATCAGCAGTCAGTAAGCTTTGTGCATTTACATATAATAGGTTTAGTCTGATTTCATTATGATATGACATGTGTCAAACCATAGATGGAATCGGATCCGAATTTTTTAAATGACTTTTAGTTTTCAATCCGAAACGAATTCGAATATAAAAAAGTATTCTAGAAATAAGTAGGCATGGACTTAAAATGTATTTATGATTTTTTTCAGATGCTAATAGAAAATTTCAAGCTGACCGAAGTATTATAAAAATGGGATGACTTACGAAATAGTGCATGCAAATCTACTCAAATGTAATGAATTCTGTATAACTTAAAAGCCATCTGTTGAAAAATCAATATTAAATTTTAAAATATTACAATAGTGTGAAACGCTTTTTTAGTACTACAATCTAATAAAGTCCATTTTGATCAAGAAAACCAAAACATTAAAGAAATTTTGTTTGTCAACAATCATAAATTGACTACGATTTAAAAGGAGATCAACGGGATTTGGCTGGGTGTGGACCTCAATTCTCGGCCAATGTCCAACTATGTTTGAAATAGGTTAATTTTCCACCCACAACAAGCAAATCCGTTTCTGATTGGCGTGACTTTGATTATGAGTGGAAATGGATAATTTATTTCTTTGCTTATTTGTAAGTTTTGTAAAAATCAAATCCCCACAATTCTCATCAACGATAAGCATTTATAGAGTTTAAGTAGTTGACTTTCTTATCATATTATCATCCTGTTAATTTTATTATGTACAAATCCAAAAATCACCATTTTGCAATGTTCAAGCAACAAGATAAAACTTACTTCAAAATTGCATCTAAAACGATGAGAACAAGAATAACACAAACAATAGCAAATTAAAGAACAAACCCAAAATATATATTGCAAAGCATTAAAAAACATTGTAGTAGAGTGTATTAAAATCAGTGATAGAAAAATTCATTTTTAACCTAAATTTGAGATATAAATATACATTTTGAATTTTACTTTCATCGAAATTGGATACTACATTGGATTACATATTTTAAGTTAAACAAAAATAACATTAAATAAATTTATACCCCATTATTGCTATGCCGAAGCTCTATAAAAAATTTTTTATTTGTGATTACAATAATCACGAACTTTCTGAAACCTATTTTGAATCTTGTCATTTCAAGTTGCTTATAGTGCATCTTACATGGGAATTTTTGATTGAAGAACATCTGAAATTATATCAGAATCATTAAATTTTGGAGGTATTTGCAGCAACTAAGTTATTCCATTTGCTGCGCTGCGTTACTTCTGCTTTTCCATTTGCAAGTTTATTCAAACAAATGTTTTTGGTTGTCTTACAATTTTATTGTTATGTGATGGCTAACATGAATTTCAGATTTGAAATATTCGTCACACATTTTATAAGTTGTTGGTAATAATAACGTGGAACTGTTGCATGAGCAATGAAATTTAAATACAAAATTTCACTTAAAGGGGCATTCAATGTAAAATGCGCGTAATGTATAAAATGTACAATATACAGAATTTCAAAAATTTTTGGATCCGAAACAGATCGGAATTTTTCTCAAAATGTATATCCGATCCAATTCCATCTCTGTTTTTAAACATAAGTTATAAAATTTGTGATTCGTCAGATTGATTTAAGCAAACATATTTTGGAGACGATTCAAAAGCAGGATTTTTGAGTAAAATTTTGAAAACACACACGTTTGTTTAATCATTATCACAAGTTATTCCACGAACTTTGAAAGAATGGCCATGTAATTGTTCTATTATTTTTACAAGAGTTTAGAAAATCATTTCACTTGAAATATGTGTTGCAGACTGAGCATGAACTACAATCGAGGAACCTGAGGTAATAAAATTAAGCATAAAGCAAACTACGCTTTTATGGAAATAATTATTAGCCTCAATTCCTGTTTTCTCACTCTTAGCATGTCCGACATTTTCTTGTAAGTACATTTAATCAATAAGGATCATGCAGTCTGGTGTAATAGACTCTTTGGATAGAAGTTTTATAAGCATTTGGTAAACATCAACTTTTCCAGTGCATAATTACTTCAAAGTTCGAGGATGCGGGAGTTTAAGTATTTCTGAAGCTCATTGATACGCCGAAAGAAATGTGTTCTTTAATTGAAGCGCAAATTTTAGGACAGTACTAGGTAATATTCTTTTCGAGGAATTCAAGAAATCTTTGTAAAGTCGTTTATTAAGCAGTTATCTTTGCAATAATCAATACAGACTTTTTTTACTGATAGTACAGATATGCTTAGAACGAAGCCTGCTGACTAATTAATATATAACATTGTAGTTGCAGGGAAATTGCCGATTATTGGTTCACAACCCCAAAATATACAAACTGATCCGAACTCCATAATTGACAACCCGACCCGAAAAACTATTTGGTATGCACGTGCAATCATTGATAATAGTGGAAATTTATTCAATTACTCGTAATTGAAGAAGTAACAGCGAGAGAGATCTGCTAAAACAACTCAACTGAACCGAATGTGTACTATAAATTAATATTTCACCTTTTAAATTTTATCTGCATTACATAATATGTGCTGATGACATATATAGGCATATAAGAATCTTGTACATGAGAAGGATGCGACATTCGACTCGTGAACAGGATTCAGTTCTTCTTTACTGGTATCCGTTCATCTCCGCAATAATTGTACCCGTGTGCGCCTGTACTCGCGGTTACAGGATGGTATCCCGTACAGCCCTAGCCCACGCCTGTTTTATGATCCTTGCCAAAAAAATTTATGATAAAATCTACACACTGAAATTGAAAAACTAAGTTTTATTTTTCAACACATTTCTTATACATTCTATAGCATTCACTGGATTTGGGCTGCTTTGTGTATACTTCCGTTTTGCTAAGTAAATCCGGTTTATTTTTTTTGAAAAAATGACAGGTTCGGTGCGGGTAAAATTGTTTTCGCTGTGAGAATGAGTTGTGAACAGTTTTTTAAAATTTTGCGGGTTTGTTGGGTAGGAAAATCTGTACCCACTTTCACCCTTGATTATATTGTATCCCATGCCAAATAATGTCATGGTTATGTAACAGATTAATAATTAAAAAGTAATCAAGGAATACAAAATTTAGAAATTTAGGAATCCTCGATTGTAGTATGCTAATGCTTCAGTTAATCTTTGTAAAAATGTTAATTAAGTCACACTAAACACTGGGTATTTAATGATGGATTAAATGTTCACATCAAAAAGACGAAAGAACTTTTACTAAAAGGAGCACTCACATTATATTTTAACCTTAGACAGAAATTACTTACATTTTTATTGTTTCTTGAAACATTTTAATCGCTTACAACTCCTGAACTAACTAAGATAGAGGAGTGTCTCTTCTTTCATTTTCACTCTTAAACCGCGACCCGGATTACATAAATAAGCCGTGCACCGCCTCATCTAACTTTACGCAAGCAACGAGTCAATGGTTTTGGATGGGTTGAATGCATAAAAAGAAATAGTTAAAGTTCTTGTTGCTCCCAAAACCTTTAAGACTTATAATTTCCTTAGAATTAGTAAAAGTGCGGAACCAGTGATATTTGGTCCCAGTCTCATCCGGTTCCAATAGCGAAAGTTGTTCTTTGGCCAATGTTCCGTTCAGTCACGATGCCGAAAAGTAAATTTTGCTCCCGGTCCCTGTTTGATCCGGGTAGTCGCTAGCGCCTTTAATTTTGCTATCACATATCAAGTTGGCATTCTTATTAATTAATAACAAAAACTATTATATGTGGCTGAAGCTTAACACGTCAAAGTAATTGGTGAATTTCATATTTCATATTATTTTTAAACAAATCGAATGCTTAATTTGTAATATACTAGGGTGAGAATTTTTGATGCTATACATATATAGCTATCTGGTCCCGAAACACCTGGTACCGGTCCCGTTCCGTATCTGGTCGAAAGTATTATTTTTGTTCTAGTCGGTATCTGGACTCCGCCTCTGCGAAACCAGATGCGGGACAGATATCAGGTATCGGTCCCGCACATTTGTAAACAATAAGTATGGAGAGATGTTAGATCGGAAGTTTTAAATGAAAAATGGTTAATCTTTTGAACTACTTTATTGGTAGAGCAATACAATTTAGTACAAATTACTAACATTACATTCAAGCACATTCACCAATAGTTTGGTCCATGTCTAATGACATCCAAACTTCCAAATAGGCTTAGAGAAAATTTTTTGAAAATGTGAAATAATTTTATTTTCCCCTTAAGAGGACACCAAGCTGGTTAAGACTAAAAATATTGAAATTTCTTATAAAATATTTAGAAGTCATACATGTGTATCTCCAAATGACACTAGTATATAAAAAATATGATGAGAAAATTGCATATTTTTAGAAATTTGGCATTTATTAGGATATTTTATCTTGACACCCAAATAATATATTCTTGGGTATTTGAAGATCAACAGCTTTTGCCATTTGCAGTTCTCATATTTGGGCTGAATCAAAAACCACAATAGTAACAGTTATTTTTATCTATTAATAAGGGTTTTTTCCATATATCTTGCTATCAACAAAACTCTTGAACCTGCACCTCAAAGTATTGAACTCCAATACTTAAATTTTTTGATGTAGGAGAACGCATGATTAGCCTACAAATGAGTCAATCTGATAGTGATATTTTCTATCATAAATTCTTAGGGTCTGCATTACCTTACAATATCTGCGAAGCTAAATCTTAGCATGAAACAAACCAAAATGTTATTTGCAACATTGAAGAGATGGTATATTGCCCGGAATGTCTACCAAGCTTCATTTCCTGATATGTCAATCAAATGTTTTTCAATGATAAACAAAAAGAAAATTACACCAACAACTCAGGAGATTTGTTTAGGAGTGTGGGTAAATCTAGAACATATCGAAATCTGCAGAAAACAATATTTTGGGAGCATACTTCGGCTTCATCAAATTTCTGTAGTTTCAAATATATGAAACCAATCTATTTATTAGCTATTTGATCACTAAGGATAAGTTTGCTGAAAAGCTAAGAGCGTTTATAATATAATAATTAAAGGAATTTCAAAAACTGCCCTATTTAGGCTATGGTTTTGGACTCATGGCTTCTCGATGAACACAAAACATCTGTTTACATTAACATCAAAATAGAATTAGATGTTTGTGTACAGTTATGAAAGTTATTTGAGGAACTTAATATCTCCATCAAATTTCTGATTCCTAAGTTTAATCATCTATTTAGGTAATAAATTCAATTTCATGATAATTACTAAAATGTGGTTTCTGCAATGAAAATACCCTCAAATTCGTGTCTAGTAACATCAAATTGACCAGAAACACTGATAAAAGTACTCAACTAAAAAAATATATTTTTTGTCATGCCCACTTCCCTAATGATTTTTTCTATCTTAGGAGAAATTTTATCGATTCTTCATTTTACATCGTAATAACAACCATACTAATAATAATTTGTGCATAACATTATGAACATTCACAACTAAATTAATAATTGTTGGAGTTCAAAGAAATTTGTGAATATCACCAAAGATAAAAAACTGTAAAGCTGTTAGGACAAACGTTCATATTCCTAACATTATACTTACATTTGAGTATGTAAAGAGCCTGTAAAATCTTTCATTTAGTTTTAGTAAGCTATGAATAGTGTTGAGTCAGGTCAGGCTGTTGATATTTAAATCATGTCTATCAGAATTAATCATGTCAGATCAGATTTCAGGTCAGGCTTCAAACTTCACGACTCAAGTTCAAGACAAAACAGGTTCAGAATCAATTTAGACTGCTTCCATTTTATTTGATCAATTTGACAAAAATTAGTATCATTTGGTGCAAGCTTCTAGTTAATTCAAGACTTTGTTTGCTAAATATGTGATGTGTACATGTATATGCATTCACAAGGCAACACATGATAGACTAAGTAACAGTATATAGCTACTTTATTCTACCTTAGCAACGTGAATAGCAAATACTTTGTTGATTTATGATTAACTTTCATGCAGTGGCCCCGGAACAAATTTTGATAATGAGGAGAGGGGCAGCTCGAGGTATATTTATTACCCAGAATATTTATTAACTAAGAGGATATCTACTGTTAAAAATATAAGATATAGCAAGAGTTTTCTAAAAAATGATTTTAAGGGGAGGGCACTGCCTCCTCTTCCGCAGCCACTGCTTTTATGTATTGTTAGGGACCACCTGCTTACTAAATTTAAAGTTTGTTCAATCTTAATTGTAGTAGTAATACAGACAGTTGGTATTTATGTCAATGACACCCTAGTTAATATTAAAGTGTTCCTATAGCTTCATAATTAGGTTTAATTTTAAAAATATACTAAATGAGAACAATTTTCTGTTCTTCTAGAATATGTTAATACCTAAAACTGATGTTTGCATTGAAATAGAAAGCAAAAGAAACAGGGGAGTATTATTCAAGAAGAAGAAGATATTATTTTATAAAATCCCTTCCCCTATTTTCATCAAAATTAATCAGGTTTAAATCAGATCATTTTTGATACTGAAGAAAGTAAGGTCTGAATTGTATCTGAACTCATTTTGGCCAAATGTTGATGGCCTACTGTAACATTTTGCTCGGTTTTTCGTGTAAACACGAAACAAACATTTCGAGTGTCTATCTAGATTATAAAATGTATGTATTATGCATGTACCATCACTAATATAGGCACATATACTTTAGAATATTTGATGCACTTATGACGAGGAAATTAGTTTTCTTCACAATACCTTCAATGCAGACAGAACATAAAATATATTTCCCACTGAAATTATATAATTATTAAAGTAATGTTCATTAAATAGATATTTCTGCTTAACTCATTTTCGCAATTCCCATTTGGTATTCGCGAAAGTCTCAAATAAAAGTTTATGCTCAAGTTTCTCGCGATTTATTATTCTTTATTGACTGTTAAGAGAATCCTCTAATATGAATTCATGCATTTTTATAACAACTTAAAATACCAAAGAAAATTAACAAGGGTTCACATTTAATCCACTTATATTCCCATGGTATTTTGCTTAACACAATTCTATGAATATGCCATTACTAAATTTTGATGAAAATCTAAAATTTGATATAAACAAAAGACTACCTTTAATAGACAATTAGCAACATTTTTTCAATAACATACGTTAATGCGTAGAATGCATGTGATTTAAATATATATTAACTATATGTAAAGAATTTGCATATATATTGCCAGATATGAATTGAAGATTTAACGTGTTACAACAAACAAGTATTTAATCTGTATAAAGTTTAATACGTTTCGTCATAAGCATCATGACGATTTTTCAATTCAACTCAATTCATTGCTAACAACAATAATTTTAGAATTATGTGTTCAAAATAGTACAGAACGTTTTAAAATATGCTTATCTAAATTGTGTTTTTCTTCAAATTTCATAGATTATCATTTTGACTTAGAAACAATAGAGTAGAGTCTATAATGTCCAAAAATGTAATAAAGTATCTGTACGTTTGAAATGTTCATTTGTCGAAGTACTTTAAACAAAATTAAGAGCATGTTACTTTGAAATCGTGCCTCTTTCTGTGATTTAGGTCACAGAAAATGATTTTCAAAGCGTTCACATTAATTATTCATTTATTGTCCTTGGGGACTTTATTAATGTTGCATGACTTGAAAATTAAGTAGTTAGCTTATAGTTTGAAATACTTGAAAAACAAAATAGAGTTTAAATGCTTTCTAGTGTGGGAAAATTGTAGACATGACCGGGATTCGCAATTTTGACAAGTAGAAATTTGATTTAGTTAAAAATTTTCAATGAATTTAGCACAACTTTCGCATTTTGCATCATCTTAAAAATATAAAAGTTATATTTCTATAGTATACGAATAATTCCACCTATTTACATTACGCTCTGAAATAGGCATTATACAGCTTCATTGACGAAATTCATAGTTTTTTCACATATCTTTCGTAACCAAAAGCATCTAACATGTTAACAAAATGATGTTGATTTAAACAAGATTTAGTTGAACAAGCCTTTGAAAAAAGTAAATGCATAGGGTTATGCATCAGTTTAAGGGATGTGCATTCGAATTGTAAGAGTCTTCAAATACTGGAACACCGTGTATTTCTGTGTATGTGTATGTATACGATATATGAAAAATACTGATTAATCACATACAAGAATGAATTTAAAGACGAAAATTTCCAGCGCATAACATTAAAATACACAAACAAAGATACTCTCTCTGTAGGACTCTGAATTGCACATTGCTGCAATTGTTCTGGATTCACAAATCCCAATAAACCATAAAACGTTTAGAATATTGCAAAAGACTTTGATAATTATTAGCTATTAACTATGGCATAATATATATATATATATATATATATTATATATGTATATATATTTATATAAATCCACAAGTGCTAACAAGATAAAACATGCTTAAGCATACCAGCAGGAAGAGGGCATAATTTTGGCTATCTAATGGTTGCTAGCAATTTATATTCGGTTGGAAAAGAAGCAGTCAGGTAGTAGTTGATAAAAGGCAGTTTTTGACCTATGGAACGTAAGGATTTTAAGATAAAATCCAACATTAAATTTTTGGTTGAAAAGAAACGGAGATAATTCAACTCTATAGCGATCGTGCTCCGAAAAAAAATGTGCGTTTATAAATGGATTGAACGATTTCGAGATCGTAGAGAAACTGTTAAAGATGTTAAGGGCTATAGTTGGAGACCAACAACTTCGAAAAATGCTGAAAAAGTGGATGTTGTTAAGAGACTAATCAAAAAAGATAGAAATTGACAGTTTATGATATAGCTCTATGAAAATATCAGTTGGTTTGGCTCATTTGATTCGACATGACGACTTAGGTCTCAGCAAGTTTTCGGCGACAAGGTTCCCAAAAGCGTGCGCCCAGACCTGTTCAATCTTAGAAGTGAACTGTCAATGGCAATATATATATATATATATATACTGTATATACTACATTAATTAAACAACGACTACATGCTTAGGATTTCAAACTAAATTCGAAAAATGTTGTGTGATTATTAATGCATTAACGAGTTTTGAGCTTTAAATTTATGCATTCATTGAAATACAAAACGAAAAAATATACTACACAGAAATACCTGATTATTATGCTAACAACACTGTTTACAAGTTTATATTCCGTGATGATTTTTCTTAAACCTTTGACACATATAACATGTGAAAGCATGACATTTTTTGAAATACTAATTCCTAATTGCAGTTTATATTATATTTCAAAAAATAATATTAAAAATAATAGATAAATTGTTAATTTATCACTGCTTTTGTGACGGGGTTTCAATGGAGATCAAATGCGTTAACAATAAGAAATTTAAACATCTGTTTCGAAAATTGCCAAAATAATTAAGGTCGTTGTTGACCCAATATGCCTCAAAGGATTAAAATCTAGTGACAATCCCAAAACACGACTCATTGATTCGGCATTAAATTGAGTTAACAAATTTTGTTGGAAAACACAACTTCATATTTTAACCAAATTTCATGTCTTGATACCCAGAAGTTTGTTGAGTCAACCTCCTAGTCTTCATTTGTTCAAAACTAACAGCTTCCCTTGCAGGTATAAATAATGTGTGGTAATTCTTTAAAAGATGATCGTTCAATACTTACGTAGAATTGTTAAACTATTTATACATTGTCAGCCAAGATAAAAAATTTCGTATAGTGTTTACTGACTGATTGCCCAACATTAATGCCTCTTTCAAAAATTAAATAATAATATTAATTTTACTTTTTTAGAAGTTGTCTTTTCTTCCAGACACTAAAGTTGTCGGGTTCCCTTTAGTCATCACCAATTGATAAACAAATAATAGAATAAATCACAATTTACAATCAAATTATGTTCTTTCTGTATTTATGGAAAATATAATTTTGAACAAAATTGAAAACTTCCCTATCTGCAAAATGATTATAAACCGTTAATAGCAAAGTACAATTGTAAATTTGCATTAATTAATAAGGCCTACGGTCACCTGATTTCTATTGTGTTCGTCGTTGTTACAATAATAAATTTGTTAGGTAAAAATAATTGTGTAGGAGTTGTCAATTTAACTCCAGAGAACTACTTTTTGCAGAAAAATTTACAGATCTAAGCATATAACTTGAGTGGAATTCCTATAATGACAACAGACCATTATCTACATATTTGAAGACTACAAAAATCCATTCAAATATAAGTTTTATTTTTTATTTTATCAAGTCTGCCCCACTGTGCACTGCGGAAAATTAATGTAGGTTGCCGAAAACCCAAAAATAAGAACATGTACAACTTTTCTTATAGCAAAGTTTTTCTTGAAATTTTTTCAATAATTTTTTGCCGAATTATGCCCAAGCTTTCTCCCGCAAATGCTAAAAATCATATGCTGTCTGACCGAAAATTCCACAGATTACTATAACATTCATCACATGTGATAGTAACACCAAGCGAATTTTCTTCTGTTCAATTATAATAATTATGTTTGTTTCCAAAAATGTTACCTGTCATTGACGGATCTAAGAAGCATTTCTTCCGCTTTGTTGTTTAATGGGGTTCCTTATGAAAGCAATAAACCTTTTATTTTAGTATGCATTGTTTTAAATCGTAAGCATTCAAAAAGTTTATTTTTATATAGAAATATATTAATTCGCTAAAATCGTTTAAATGTCAAAATATTGAACTTCCAAGAATCAAATCTCTAAATTACATGTATGTATATGACTCCTATCTACTAAAAAATTTTAAGTCACATGCTTATATTTATGGAAATTCTCTTAACCATTGGAGGACCATAGAGAATCTGAATCTGCTTTAGTAGCAAAAACACGTATGATTTGCTGATTAAGCAGATGGTAAGAAGCACCCTATCGCCAAAATAAAATTTTAAAATGCATCTATGACGCTATACATGTATGTACTGCAGTACGTAAGGGAGTCCTTTAATGATTGACAAAAAATGAATTTTAAAAAACTATGATCAATTTTTCAAACCTATTGGTTGACAAACGCTTTTTTTAACCACATGATTAGCATAATTATATATATATTTCCAAATCACTGATCAGATTTATCAAACAAGAATATCATGCCCAAGTACAAAAGACAAAATATTTGAGGAAAATTTGGCAGAAACCTTATAAATATAACTTGCCATTACCATAAGATTAGTCATGCAAAATACAAATAGTAGTCCAGAAAAACTGATTTGCTTAGGTAGGACACATGTATCACCAAGCCTCACAGGGTTAATAATATTATACTAAGAAGCAGCTCATTTTGAATTGCAAGGAAGAATATTATTTCGTAATTTCTAATTGAAATGATTTTGATCTGCGCTCAGTCAGACTTTTTAATCCTAAATCTCCTTGCTAATTTCTACATTAACTATCGAGGACAAAGAATCAATGCAATTAGAAATAAAATATGAAAAAGCTTTAATGAGCGAATACCCTTTAGCAAGGACAACATAATTAAGTTGTCATTACCTTTAGCAAACCTTAAAATTATTTATATTTTCTATTATTTTCAGAAATTAATAAAATTAATGTAAAAATTCAAAGGAGCTCAAGCAAAAATGCTAGTAGTGAGTCAACATCAGCACATCAAAAAACATCATTGAACTGTATTAAACCCTAACTCTACTAGCATTACTTTAACCTTAAACAGCCTAGCGCCCGTTTTAAAGGACAAACCATTTTTCCACATTTTCAAAGAATTTTCTCCAAGCCTATTAGCAAATTTGAAAATTTTTGGGCATGGGTAGGTCTAATGGAAAACATATAATGCTGAAAATTTCTATTAAAGCTTATTGCTGTGGCAAAGGTTGTTGAAAAGATTAACAAGTTTTCGTTGAAAATTTCGAATTTTTGAAAAAGATTTAAATTCTCTCCATGCTTAGTTTTAATGTATTTAGAAGAGCGAGAAATACATTCCTATTCTCACGGCAACCACATGCACACCCCAAGGTCTAGCGTTTATCCATTTTTGTCTCTAAAAAATAGGTTCACGAAATTTAAAAATTAAAATAATATACCCTTGATAAAAACAATGCAGTGTAACAAAGCATATATATATACAGTGTCGGTCATCTATTTTAGTCCACCTAAAAATATATTTATTTTGAGCATTCAAACGATTAGGAACAATATATCTGAAGAAATTAAAAAATATGTTTTTATGTAGGAGTCTTCACTGTGTTTGTGTGTGTGTCAGAGTTTCAAAATTATTTGGGGACACAACAAACAGACACATTGTATATAAATTACGTCGATCGTCTATTTTAGACCACTTATTTAATTGGCTGATTCTTGACAATTCTGCTTTATCGACAATTATTTTCGGTAAGCTTTCAATGTATGGAATGGTTAAAATGTTTAGGTTCATTTTCTCTTTAGAATGCCTACTATTTCATTGACTAAGAGAGCCTTGACTGTTGAGTTCCATGAACAAGGCAAATCTCAACGCGAGATATCCAGAGAATTAAGAATCAGCAGATGTGCCATTAAAAATATCATTTCTAAGCATAATAGAGGTGAAGGGCTCAAAAACAA
>CABFPE010000035.1:656551-682362 GCA_900660155.1 Hofstenia miamia | reverse complement strand
TATATATATATATTTATATTATATATATATATATATATATATATATTTGTTTTCAATCTCATTTGATGATGACCCATAAGACTTTGATTGAAATTGGTAGGATTTCTGTGGACATGGTAAGACCCTCATTCCATTGCTCAGAAACTGTCTAATGCATTGCCAACTGATAGTCTACCATGACCGCACAATAATTTCGCTTTTGTACAATCCATGATGCACGCCACATTGTAAACATGATCAATCAGATCATATCATTGCACTTGTGTGGAGGTTTTTATTCTCACAAAAGCGCATGTGTCATGATTCATCACCAGCCAATATCCTGACATACTGTGGAGCATTATCTTGCTTTCCAATTGCTATTTCATGTACATGTGTATATAAAGCAAATATACATCCATTTACTGCTCTTCTCAATTATCATTGGCCTATTGCAATTGACGCTGGGCTTGCGAGGAGTTCACAAATTTGCACAGAACAGACTTCATTGCTGTGCATAGAATATGATTAAAGGTTCATTGCATTATTCTTGCAGAACAATCTGGAAGCTCTTTTTTTATTAAAATTTTAACACATTATGAATAAGAAAGTTGATAAAAATATCTCTAACTCCTTTGATAGTTTTTAAGATGAGAACCTGTTTGTTGATATTGTTTCCATGTCATACTGCCGGCCTTGTGGTGAATACCAAAACGCCTCCCACGGATAAGTCACAATGTTGTATGAGAGTGTGATTTACATGCATTACAACGGGCAAAATAATTATTGCTATAGATTTTCAATGAGGAAGGCTACGGAAATCTCATCTCAAAAGGGGGATACAATCATTTCATATTTGTACCATAAGTCTCGAGTGTATAATTATTTCAAATTGTTTGTATTCCTCATTTTCATGAAAATTCTAAATTGGAAAAACTTTCTATTGACAAGTACAATTGAGAAAAAAATCAAATCAGTTTGATAATCTAATGAAGGCACTAAATGTTAATAGCAGGAACAGATTTAATATTATTCAAAATTAAAAAAAACAACCAATTCGATTAGTTTTGACTATGACATAATATCGCTGCGTCATACTAAATTTTTATAATAATATTCTACTAACTGGCATTAATTAGCATAAACAACACGACAAGTAATTAATCAAATTTGATAATAATTTCACAACAGTCTTTTGTGGATTCTAAAATATTATTATATTAATATATTAATGTTTCGTAGTTTCTAGGTTAGTTGTTAAAATATTTTTATTAGCAATCCTTAAGTATAGATTGCTGAGATTGAGTGTGAATTTGCTGTAATGCTACCAATTTAATTCTGCATTATTTGACTTGAAGTGTTTCATTTTTGTCTGGGAAAACGATAATATCATTAAACCCCGATACATTTTTAGCAATATTGAGAATGATTCTTCAATTTTCATAAGATCCAGCAATTTCTTCGCTATCTACATACAAAGCCAGCAAACTACCATATCAAAAATCTAAAAACTTGAAATCTTAGAGAATAGAATTACTACAAACTAAACATTTAATTATAGCATATTATCTTCTAAATGTAAATTTTACACACAACAATTACATTCAATTAATTAGAAGTCTTGAACCTTTAAGTCCTAAAATACAGAGTTTAGCTGAGTATTTGTATTATTTAGAGATATTTTAAAAATTTGCTTAAAAAAAATTATAAATTTTAAAAACCTAAATAAATTTTTTATAAAATAATTGATGTATGCTTTCTACAGTTTATTAAGTTTTATTCTTCTGTTATTTTTTTACAATCAACTCTTGTCATTTCCATAAATGTCTTCTTCAATTATGTTCATTAATAACGTTCGGCAGTGATACACTATTTTTTAAATTTGGCAGAACAATAAATTTATTAATTATTTTCTTCGTCAAGGAGTATTGTTTTTGTTTGTTAGAGTTTTGAAATTTTTAACAAATTCAAAAAATCTGAAGATTAATCGAGAACCGTAATTGAGTTGCCATGGATTAATGTAACATACACATAACGATGGAGATATATATTACAGCTTTTGAATAAACTGTATACATTGTAAAATAGGGAGCTACTTTCCAATCGTATAGACAAGCTAGCAGAATTTGGAGAAATCCGTAGGAACATTTTTCTATCACTTTTTTAGCATTAACAGTTATTATGATATCAGTGGTGTAGCCGAGGAGTATGCAAACCAAAGATGGACATGTGCTGAAAATTTCATCCTAATTCTATCGGTGCCCTTACAATCATTTAAAATTTCAAAATGCAAACATTTTATTGATTATGAAAAATGAAATATTAATTTTTGATGATAGTTTAACCTAAATACATCCAAGTTAATTTTTACCAACTTCAATGGCTTATTCACAAACTAATACGGGGCATCTAAAATCTCTGAGAACACCGCAAAATAGCAAATTCTCTTCTCTACTTTTGGGAACCATTAAACCACGCAATTGCGTGAATTTGCTGGTGTCTGGGTGCCTACACCTAAGGTGCATTTGCCCCTCCCGAAATTTTTTGATTCAATATATAATCAATTTTAGTAATGAGATGATGTTTTTCAATGTTGTATCTAGAAATTTTATCTATCTATTTTTTACTCCAAATGAATTGGTATTGATTAATAAAGTAACCCTCAAACATACCGGTTGACCAAAAATAAATATTAATTTCTATTTTTGAAATGTTTAAGCTGATACTAATTATATATTTGAGTAACAACCACCGTTAACTTTAATATGAAAATATCTATAAATGCTATTCGACTGTAATAGGTTTGATTTTATTGATGACAGTAATTATACTATTTTTAAACTCCTATATTTTTTATAGAATATCATCAAGCATGTGAAAACAATCGTCAATTGATTCGTTTTTTACAAAGACAAGAAAAATGGAAGGTAAAGATTCTGATGAAGAAATTACCAATCTAGAGCCATCACTATCAACTGTTGCCATTCAACCTACACCTTGCACATCTTCATGTACTACCGAGCCTGAACTATCCACATTATCATCGTTGAGTGTTGTTCCTACTGAACTGTTGCAATGGGACATTGGTCTTTTTTGTGAAAGGATCACTTCACAGGAAGAGAAATACAATGTCCTCACGAACTGTTGGCACCCGTATATTTTTCCAGTAGTGATTCAAGGCAAAAGTAGTCGCCGTTTTAAGCACTCATACCTGAACGATTTCAGTCCGTGGTTGGCATGGAGTCACTGTAGACAAGGTGCATTCTGCCGGTATTGTGTTCTATTTGTGACTGAAAATGTATAAGTCGGAAAAGGTAAACATGAAAATCCTGGAATTTTTGTAAATCGGCTATTGAAAAAATATAAAGGTCTCAAAAGTCACTGCTCAAGGCATTCAAATACAAGATACCATAAGAATTGTATTGCGATAGCTGAAGATTTTATCATAGATGTAGAGGGCCAAACAGTTGATGTTGGAAAAAACAAGTAGAAGAAAACCGACGAAGGCTCATTCCTATAATCGAAACTATTTTACATTGTGGTAAACAAGGTTTAGCCTTAAGGGGTCACAGAGATGGGGGATCACTGTTATTTATTGAAGAGCCGACGGAAAATGATGGAAACCTTAGACAATGTTTACGACTAAGACTGCAACCTGGTGATAATGACTTAAAGTGGCACTTAGAACCTGCGCAAAGAAATTTAGTATACCTAAGTTAAAACAAATTAATGAAGGAAAATTTAATTATAATCAACACTAAATATGCCCCACCCGAAATTTATGGCTGGTTGCGCCACTGGCCTATGGCACCGCGATCTCGGATTTTTGTGCACGGCCTCAGTGGAGTTTGGTGGTGTGTCTACAGAGCATAAAATAGCTTAAGATTTGCCCATTTCATCGTTTGAACTTTAGGTATGGGGAGAATTTGAAAATTATTTGATAGTTAAGAGTTTCACGTATTTCAGACTAGGAACAATGTTTTGTCACACGTTTTCACCAGAACGGCGTAGTAAATTTACTCATAGATGTGCCAATTTCCGAGTATTTTCAAAATTTCTAATATTCTTGAAGGTTGATGTTAGAAATGTGGTAACAATGACTTAGGAAAACATATCAGTCCTTTCTCTGAGCATTAGTTTCTAAAATAAATTATGATTTATCAAAAAACCTAAAAAAAATAAAACATTTTGGAGAAAAGACTTTTAAGTGAACAACATAGACATTTTAAATGTTAGTAGTATTTGGTAAATTTCATGATCATTCTATAAAATGATACAAAATTTAAAATAAAGCAAAAATTGTTTTGGAAATATTAATACAATAACCAAAACTACGTGTACATTAGAATCAAATATCCACAGTGTGCCAATAAGATCTAGAAATTTAAAAAGTTAATTTGTTGTGAGGTGTTCAGAAAATGACGTTTTATATGTTTACATGAAAAATAGTGAGCTAAAATGCACGAATTAGACATGCATTATCGATGCCGTGAATTTTATATACTGATAAAAAATTCAATCTTCTCTTTGCCTAATCACAAAGGTTTTTGAAATAGACAGCTAAATAACTGATTTATTAAATTTTAGGACAGTTTTTCAACAAAATCTTGAAAATTTGAAATTTCTTGGCCTTCCAAAAATGTTCATATGATTGAAAATTAAAAAACCTATTATGAATTCTTCCTTCAAAATGCTCACAAAAAGCAACCAATTTTAGTCTCATTTTGATATAATATAAGAACTTCCTCAGATAAATGAAGCAAAGTATTCTCATTTGTAAACTTTGCTGTCAATACACCAAGTTCACTAATAACAAACTTTTACCTAAGAAAGATTTTAAATGAATTTTGTAAAGAATCTCTTCAATGTAGAGCTAAAACAAAGTAGATGTTATTGGAAAAGGAATAAACAAGGCTCAAGAGAGTAGAATTTAAAAAGAGATACTCTTACAACGCCCTTTATATTGTAACAAAATCTGGTACTGCAAACATATCAGTTTTGGCTTGACATTTCATTTACATGTGTCATTGTTAACAAGTTATCATCTGACATGACAGAACAGAATTTAATGAATCGGCAGAATTTATTTACTTCTTAACAGTATAATATATAATATATATAATAATAGCATAGCATCAAGTAAGGGCAACATTCATAAATACTAATATTTATTCTTTTAAAATTACATGAAATCTTTCCTTCTGCAAAATATTTCTGCTTCGCAATGGCCTACGAAATAAGATTCTGAGAGATATCATAATACCTTGAAGAAAGCCAGCAGTACAATGCGTCGTACAGAAATATTTAGAAACGACTTAAAAATATTTTTATTCCATGCATTAAGATAACACGCAGAATCTATTTTCGTACGCCATCATGCGACAAAAATATTTTGCATAAGAAATATTTCGTGTAATATTTTGATAATTTGATGCAGAAATCCTTACAATTACGCTTATATCAAACTAATTCACTTGCACAACATTATATTCACGCATGAAGCATTCACTTACAACTCTAAATTTTAGAATAGGTATTGCTTAAAAATGGGCCACAACTTTATAGTCAAATTTACTAACATTATAGTTCCAATTACATTTTTCTAATCGATGTAGTAAAGAAATTTAGAATTTTAAGCATACCCACCATTAGAATTGTCTGGCTACGACACTATATATGTGTGTAAATTTTATAAAAGAAAAATGAAAATTTGAAAATAACAAAGGGATTCACCATTTGTTTTGATTTTTTATCTATAGAAGTATGTTAAGAAATGCAATGTAATTATTTCCGTTAAAATGGAATATAATTGTTTGAACAGTGAATATTATTGCAATGCAAATCAATGAGAAATGAAGAAGCATTCACGAGGAAAGCATTATTGAAAACTACTAACCTTATTAGTTAAGCTAATGAGCATAACCCAGGTTGACCTGAAATATGTGACCTAATGTCTTCTTTGTTTAAATTATTGTTATCAATTAATGTAAGTATAATTTTCCTATTTTTGTACAGAGAAAATCTATTAATTAAATTTCAAAAATACATAGTATTTCAATTATCTTTGTATGAATAGGGCTTAAGGCTAATACCAAATCAATGTATTTTAATAACTATATGCTGAATGGAAGTGTACATCACAATTGGTCTTTTGATGTTAGCGAAATTTTTTGGGTTTTAGAAAAAGTGGCCTCATTCAACAGACTGGCAAGATTAACCATTCTGGTATTCAAAAAGCATAAGCCTATAGCAACTCTGATTTAAAATGAAGAAGACATATATAACTGAGTGGTTAACACTAGAAGCGTTGTTACGTCAATTGACGTATTTATCAATATAGATATTCATTATTTTTTGTCTTGCAGAAGATCATTCGTGCAGTTATTTTGTGACTTTTATTTTATTAGTTATTAAAAATCTGAAAAATCTAAAGCACGCAAAAAAGTTATGACCTAATATACTAGAAGCGCGGTTGACGTCAATTGACGTAAATTATGATAACGTAGTATTTCGTAGTTAACTGAAAATAATAAAATAACGAACAATCTAGAAATTATTCAATACTTTATTATACATCATATATACACATGCTTCATATAATCATATATATACATACATCATATATATATATATATATATATAATATATGCAAATGTATTAAAACAGTTAACAATTTAATAATTAAAATAGTTTAGTGATTTAGTTGTGTACAATAATCGGTTAATGAGGTTAGATAACAAAAATTTGTCCCCTCGCACTTCTAGAAAACAGTTTGAATACAATATAGTAGTGACTTAAATTTTCTCTTTGGACAGAAGTATTGAGACAGCATTCTAAAATAATGTTTACTTAAATGATTGAAAAGTTAATAAATTCAATTTTACAGTGTGCCCATTGCCAAAACATTAATTTTATTTACCTCTAAGCTGATGCTTTGATATCTTCCTGGATCGATTAGAAAATTTGTTATTTTGAGAAATACTTAAGGCTTAATCTTAACCTCCATTAGTAAGTTCACTAATGTTAAAAGAAGTTTTGTTGAGTGCCCTATAACAAAAGTTAAGAGGGATTGAACAATATTGGTGCTGAAGAAAACAGGGTATCCTCGCAAATCTACTTATAGAGATGATAAGGCACTATTTTATCCGTTGAAGAGAGATCCCTGAAAACTTCCAGGCAGCTAAAGCGAGAATGATGTCCAAATAATCACCTCTGCAAATGCATTGTTAGAAGAATTCGAGTGTGACATCAACTTTAAGGCAGAATTTGTAGCATTATCAACAAAATATTCATATATTTCCAAAACACAAGAGAAAAATCGGCTCAAATGTGTGCACTAAGCAAAAATATATGCCACCCAATATTGGATTAGGGCAGTGTCCTTGTTTATTCATGATGTTTTCTTTGTTATGCTGTTTAATTAATAAAGCGTCAAAGATCTTAGTGTGTGTTGTTTTCATTGTTATTTCAAAATTTTCTTTCTTTAATTCATGATGGTGATTGAATATTTCTGTTTCAAGGTACCCGTTGAGATGTTCTTTAATGTGAATACCAAAATGTCGTTTAATTTCACCAATGTATAGCATGTTACAGCTGTCACAAGTATATTTGTAAACGATGGATAAAGCTAAGCATTCTGAGATTAGATCTTTTTCTTAAATATATTATCCGTTTGTAAAGATGTAAAAATAGGCCTAATTTTGGATTATGTTAAACTTGCATTGATTTTTTTAATCTTTTTTCAATAATAAGTTGTTTGTCTTCAATGTACGGTAACTTCCAGTATATATAATCTATACAATAGTTTGTCTTTCTATTGTTGTCCATTATTTCATAACTTGAACTTAAACATTTAGATAAGATTTCTCTCAACATTTTATTTGGATGGCCATTTTCTTTGAATGTAAAAAGCAATGCATCTAAGCCCTTTGTTAATAGTTGAAAATTCGATGATATTTTTATGAATCTTTCAAATAAACTATTGATTTGGTCTTGAATTTTAAATTACCATAGGAAGTGAATGGTATATATAAACTTGTATTTGTTTTTTAATGTATACTTCTGATGTTAAATTACTATCATATTTTTTAATTGCAACATCTAAAAAGTTGATTGAATTTTCTTTTCTTCTTCCATCGTAAATTTGATATTTTTAATTTCGAGATTAATTTTCTGCGAAAAATGATGGGCTTAATCTTTGTTGTTAAAATGCCGAATATATCGTCAACATAGCGCTTGCAAAAGAAAATTTTTCGTTATGGAATTTCGATTCTATCATATCCATGGCAAAATTTGCCATTTATTGTCCTAATGGAAACCTATTGCCATGCCATCTATTCTTTGGTAAATTTCATTATTAAACATGAAAGATATATATATATATATATATATATATATATATATATATATATATATATGTATATATATATATATATATACTACACACATTTGTAGATATCTAAATCTCAATTTGTTCTCGCGGTTATTTGTTTAGATTACTATATATATTGAGTTTCTTTGATGGGGCAAGTCTCTTCTGATTGCTCTAAGTGTGTCTCGTGAAAGTGGTCACAATTAGCTATTATCAATTTAGAAACATCTCAATACCCAAATATTGTGTGCTGTTTATTGATATTTATTGTGTCCTGTGAACACTTTCGTTGTTGCATTTTCTGTGCCTAATATAATTGAAAGACATTCAGTGAAGTCCTGAAACTTTGGGATTATATTGTGAGGCTTTTCGTGCAAACACATTTCCATCAGATTTGTTAACTTTTCTATTTTTGAAATTGTTAAAACCAATATTTAATATATTTCAAGAATGTTGATGGTATCACATTTCTGAACATTTCAAATTGATTGAATATTTATGCAAAGTTTAGTTTAAACATCGCAATCCAATCCTGAGTTAGAAAGGAGGAGGAAATCATCCCGCCGCAGGCCTGTTGAGCCCAAAATGCCTACGTCGAATAAGGTTAAATTCAAAATTACTGAAAAAATTCCCTTAAACAACCAACTTTTCATCCGACAAATTTTGGATTTGTGGAATGCCAACTTTTTCGTTTTAACACTATTTAATCAAATCAACTGATGGGGCCGATGGAATGGTGCAGCTAGGAGGCTAAAGTTTGTGCTCAACAAATATCTGATGAAGTAGTATTTTTGACTAAGACAGACCTTAAGTTGGCGTCTCACGATTAGTCAAAATAGATGGAGTTTTGCATTCCTGTGTATGTCTCAAGCTTGAGAAAAACAACAATTTACGTACCCGTTTCACGAGTAGTCATTATAGAGAATCAAATAATGTTTGATATTTTAATTGGTGTAACCACAATGAACGAATATTTACTCTAAGACAGAAAAGGATTCAAAGGAAAATCATTTAGATTTCATAAAAAATGGGATCGTGTGACTCGAAAATATGCTGTACACAATTACAGGTAGATTCCTCTGTCTCTGTCAAGGCAATTGACAACAAAATTTGGCTAGAATGCAGAAAAAGTAATCGTGAGACTCCAGCGTTTTAAGTATTATTTATGTAACAGCTTAGTACAAAATGCAAAATGATTACCTTCAAATGTGATGACATTCAAAAACACTCTTCTTAACAAGATTTTTAGCCATTTCAATTTTTTCACGATAAAATGTGTTGACCAAATAATAAAGAACTGGATTAATTGAAAAATTTAAGACAAAGAGTATTTGACAACTGTTCTTTAAAATTCCTTTTGTTAAAGTATCTTTGAACCAGTTAGTATAATGATAGAAAGCGTAGAATATAATATCAGGTAAGTACAAAAGAAGGTATACTCCTGACACAACAAAAAGTGTTGTTGTCAGGCGGTCCTGTTTGCAATTGACATTAGAACGAGGACGTCTTTGTTGGACTTGTGATGAAGGTGCATCGGTGGAGATACATGTTACCATTGACGTGGCTGTAGCTGGCTGTAGTTTCTGGTGAGATTCTAATCGAAGTGATGTTCTCCTTATAGCCAAATAAACCAAGGAATACGAAAAAAACAGAACAGTGATAGTCACGATAAGAAGGATTACTCTAAAGAAAAACCAAAACTTTACTTTGCTCTTGAGACCCTTGATGTCATTATCTTGATATGCTTTGCATAAAAATGGCTCGTTTCCAGAAGAGAGTATTCCAGTAATAAAAGCTAACACAATTACCCAATTTACATTTCGACGGCAAAACGTAATATTGTACATGTGCGGCTGACAAACAGCGTAAAAGCGGTTAATGGCTACAACCATGATTAAGATGTTTGTGAATGTGTAGATTGTGTTGAAGGAAACATTGTTAGTCAAACAGAGTATCAATGGATAGAGATTGTGGATATTGGCATAAAACAGAATTGTGAAGACTACACACTGAGCACAAGAGCACAGATCGCTCCAAGCAATGGTGCAAATGAGTATTTCACTGCTTGATTTATGAGTTTTGCATCGATATACTAGAATAACAGAGAGGTTTCCAATGAATCCCAGGAACGAAATAATGCATTTTAGTAGATGAGTTGCAGAATCAATGTGATGGCTTAAGTCACCATCCAGTTTAAGAGAATTATTCATTCTAAAATGAGTTGAACTGAGAAAACTTTAATGTGATTGGCTATTGTTTGGTGAATTTGCATTGGATATATTTCAAAGAATAAATGAGGTTTTATTAAAATATTCAGAAAAGCATTTCATGAAACAGGATTCTGCATCGCATTGAAAATTTAATTAGCTTGCATGTACATGTACATTAGGGAATTCACTTTTAGTAACATATTACTCTAAGAATACACAATGAGCTCTTAGTCAAAAATAGAAAGTGTAATCCTCAATTTTTTAATTTCCGATAACCTTCCAAAAAAACTCATAATAGGCCTAAATTTACTACCTATTGTAGGAAACTTGATATTTTATCTTATTTGAAAAAAAATTTGTATTAGATTTTCTATTTTGCAATATTTGTAAGTATCTTGAACTACTAACATTACTGTTTCACCGCAATGGCTAAATCTTAGATGATTCTTTATGGGTATGGAAATATGAACTTAAAATCATTCACTATACTGACCACTGTTTTACTTTTTATAACTTATTTAAAGTACTGCTATAGGGATTGGTCATAATACCGTAATAATGGCAACTTTGGGATAAGCAAACAAATCTTTAAACTAGGTTAAAGTTGAATTTTTTTTGTTGGACTTACATTTTTTGATGTAGATTTTAGCGTGGAAGCTGCTTTTTCACTCGAGGTCATTCAAATGCACGTGCAGAGCAAATTAGAAAGCTTAAATATTCTCTCTAAACTTAGTGATATTGCCTCTGTTGGTCTCTATAGCTAGGTTGCAAATGCTTGCATCAATTAATTTGGGATTATCTCAAGTACCTGATTTTGACATCCCATGAATACTAGAAGCTCAAATCATTTATCACCATTTGTTGCGAATTTCTTTGTTTAAGTATGACAAAATTCATTGTCTTATAAGAGGAATTCTGTGTCCCTATCTTATGAATAAGAGTACCTAAAATATAATGAATGAGAGTGTTTCAAATATTCTTACCACGCTTCAAAACGTTATTATTTTTAACTAGGGCGAGTTCAATATATCTGTCAATTCTTTATTCATTCCTACACAGTATCTCATTTCATAGCTATCTAGCAATCCATTTCAAGGGCGCCTAAACCGCCCCGACTACCCAGACCATGATCTGGGTTAAATTTCGACGCCGATGGCCTAATTTTACAAAAAATAAAAAGTACCTTCATTTCAAGTAAGATAATATTCCTCTTATAGCATTGCGGATGCAATGTATAATTGTATAACATTTTTTCACCTTTATTACAGGAGAACAATGTTGTTTAAATGTGACATACACAAAAAGTATGTAAGCTGGTGAAGTGCCCTCCCCAGCGGGAATCAGTTTTTGAAAAACTAAAGAGCGAAGTAAGTCCCGATTCACCTGGTATGCGTGCTCTTTGTCCTACTCGTTGGACCGTGCGACATGAACCGCTTCGTAGCATCTTGGACAACTACACAGTTCTCCAGGAGCTATGGCCTCTGATTTTAGACTAAGCGACGGATACTGAACTAACAGCTCGAGTTATTGGTGTCTCATCTCAAATGATAAAATTTGATTTCCTTTGGGGCGTTTCCTTAGCTCCTCTTGTGCTCAATCCTGTTGACAATCTAAGCAAAACATGGCGGAATCCTGATCACACTGCATCAAATGAAACGCTGGAGAACATTCAAAATGAGGAGTGTTTTAACAATTTTTACGACTCAGTTGTTTTGTTTTCGCAGAAGCAAAACTGAACTATAGACGAGCCAGGATTACTACGCAAGCGCAGAGTGCATGCTCTATAGGAGACAGGGACAATGAGAGGTGAATTTGCTAACACACTAAGGGGCTATTATAGAGCCCAGTATTTCAATGTCCTCGACAACATCACAAGTGCCATTGTTGACAGATTTGACCAAGGTGGGACCGAATATATGCAAATCTCGAGGACCTGCTTGTGAGGGCATGCAATGGTCAAAATTATGAGGCACAACACTCAGCTGTTACTGACTTTTACGGTACCGATGTAAATTCTGATCTCCTGGAAGTGCAGTTAGAGGCATTTTCTCGCAAGTTTCTAACAGGAATAATTTAAAAGAAATCATTTAGAGTTTTAAGGTTCTATCTGCCGCCGAACGGATATACTTTTCTGAAGCATAAACCATAGTGTATTTGTTACTAATTCTGTCAGGCAATAACGCCACTTCTGAACGCTTATTCTCTGCCCTTCGTCGATTAAAAATGATTTCTTTGATCGACTACAGGACAAATGAGGCTGAATGACGTTATGCTGCTTCACGTGCATCAAGAGATTGCAGATAAGATTGATCTGCATAAGGTGTTAAATAGTTTTATTGAGCATTTGGAGCACCATCGTAGTGTTTTCTTAAAAATATTAGCTAAATAGAAGAAGCTTCATTATGCTTTATTATGTTTTTATGGGTGGTTTTAACTTTTTGCAACTGAGATTGAGATGATAGGATGACGTGCCAATACTTCCTGAATCTAAATGAGGCACGAATCGGACAGCAATAGGTAACAAGTAAAGCAGATGTCCTTCCTCAATTTTGTTCTGTCTGCACCCAGTAATTTAAAAAAATTAAAAAATTGCGCCCCCAATCAAAAATCCAGCATGGTCGAAGTAAAAAAATTGCGTAGAGGCGCCGCTTATCCATTTGACTATTTGCTTAGGGAATGATGACCACTGCTTACCAAGGCAATAGACTACTGAAAATATAGCAACTCTCGCAATTTGATTGTCCTAACAAATCACTGAGTCAAAAGATTTAAAATAAAAACTCATCATTACAAGAAATTTAAACAGTGCCATGTGACATCAGCAAATAACTAGTGAAAGTGCGGCGTAGATTATGCACTATGCTTAACTGTAAGTGAAAGAGGTTTTTTACAAATTTATATATCTTAAAATTAATAGATTATATAGCTCATCATCAATTGTTTAAACGCTATTGGTTTACTATGCAATGCAAAAAAAAATTGTTTGTAGCCATAGTTCTTCACCCGTCAAAATTTTGCAAAAAATTTTATCCCATATGTCAATTTATAAAGGGAAAAATGAAGTAGATGCAATTGAATATAATTTCATGAAAATGTCAACACGCGAATGTTCAAATACATCATCAATTCTAATTGGTTAATGCTAATACTATAAAATAATGCAAAGATCATATCTATATCATTTGAATTTCTCNTCAATTTATAAAGGGAAAAATGAAGTAGATACAATTGAATATAATTTCATGAAAATTCCAACACGCAAATGTTCAGATACATCATCAATTCTAATTTGTTAATGCTAATACTATAAAATAATGCAAAGATCATATCTATATCATTTGAATTTCTCACGTCAATTTTGCATTTAATGAATTTAAGAGGTAAGTTAAGTCGGGCGAACAAGGGAAATACCTTAAATTATATAATATTGAAGAGGATCAAGACAAATTTTTTCTGGCAATGTGTGTAATAAACGCATTTAAGAAAGAAAACAATATTCATTTCAAGTATGTTTTATTATCATGTAATTGATTGCGTCATTTTGTTTTGCTGTTTGAGGGCTACAACAATTTGTGCTAGAATTTCTTGTAATGCATATAGATTGTGGATGGACCTATTTATGATCAGATTTTTATCTGGGTCTGCTAAAAATACATAAGATGAAAAATAAGATGAATGTGAATAAACTTAAGCTTAATTGTTACTGCGTGCACCACATACTAGCTGGTAATGGCATAGTCGTATGATAATGAAAATTCATAATTCATTTGTTTAATTGCACATTTTTAGGTAAACGCTGGTTGCATGCTCAAAACCCGGTTTGAATAGAAAACTTAGCAACAACATTGAAAAGCAGTATATTGCATCAAACACAATATTCTATTGAATTTCATAAGAAACATGGGTTGATGTGCAACGTACTGAAATTGATTTATTAGCAGCATTATAAAGCAATACTATCTCCATTTGTGCGGATGTAAGACTACAATTAAATAAAGCATAAAATGTTAATGCTTCCGTATTAAATGAACTGTAATATATTAAATAAAGCATAAAATGTTAATGCTTCCGTATTAAATGAACTGTAATATATTCTATTATTCTGAAGTTATTAATATATTTACGTATTACATAATATTACTTTATATTGAGGTTATCTCGTAGATGTTTTGAAAGAAATTTCACTGGGCCAATGTATTAACTCTATTCTGTCAGTTTAGAGGGCCACGATGCCATGCCTCCCTTGGGTTGGTCATCCATATCCTATTTTGCCTTTTTTAATTCGTCCTGCCCCTTCAAAAGCACAATCTCTATTCCCGTCCTTCAGTTAGGAATACTTGATGGCGAATTTCTTCCTTACTTCTTATTTTTTTCTGGTTGCCTTTAGTTAAAAAATGGGGTGTAGTCGCGACTATAGGCTATAGGCCTATTGTCTCCCAGCTTTTGCTTCGGTTCATATTCGCTTTAAATAATATAAATAGGCTTGGATAAAACTGTTTGAAAATGTAGGAAAACGGTTTATCTTCTTAAAAGAACACCAGAGAGTATAAAGTTAACAAATTAATTGCATTATCAATTTTCATAGGGCAATAATGAATTAAGGGCATTAATATTTTCCAGAGAATAGTCATTAGTTTTAAAGTGGATTGGGAATTTTTATATATAATAAACTTGAATTTGCATTTAAGTCAAAAAGGCATTAGATTTTCCAATAATATAATAGACTTTGGAAAACAAATCGATTTTTTATAGAAAAGTATGTTAGTTGCTTTCTATGTTGATTAAGGATACAACTACTGCTGACTTTGCTTCAAATTTGCAGTGAAAAAGAATTTACTGCAATGCTAATTCATCTTTTTAAAAAAAAACTGTGGTCGGGGTTATTGTAGCTTTCGACAGTTTGAACAGAAGGTGAACCATGATCGCGAGTAGAAAGTAAGCCTAGAAGTGTGAAAATATGGCCGCTTTAATCATAGACATGGAGTTCTGCTATTATACATGGAGGCGAAATGACATTTACTTCCTTCTCGAAGAAGGCCATTAAATTTAATAACCTAAACTAAACTTTATTAAGAAATTTTTAATGCAAAAATGAAGATATATTTCAAAAACTAAAAAGTAAATTTTTTAAGTTTCCTTTTTATTCAAAAAGAAACGTTGCAAATTCATCTTTACAGTCGTTAAGGGCAAAGCAGTTAAAAGAGTATTTAAAAATGTCATCAAGGGAATCATGATTGCTACTGCAAATTTTATTTGAAAGACATTCTCCGGATTGTTACACTTGAGTAAAGCAGCATGCTGTTCAGAATTGTTGGAAATTTGCTTGAAATATAGAAAGAGTGTTGATACGAAAGTAAATATAAGAACAACATCTGATAAGTAACAAGCCCATTAGCATGTCGATACCAGGGAAATCGACCCCAATCCAGTCTGATGATATTGTTCCCGTTAGTACGAAATGCTTATCCGTACGTAGATGCTCAATTAAACACTTTAAAGAAAAGGAAGTTTGAATATCTGCTTCAAATGTTTGTTTACTGATTCAACGTAAACATGATTACTTCCAATGACGTAAATAGATACTAAACTGATGAAGAAAGTCTCATTTCCAGTCGTCACACTCATATATAATAGCACAATATGCATCTTGATTATTCCCACTTTTGGATGTCGATCTACATTAACAATTTTCCAATAGTTTGCTAAAAATAGTAAGTTGCAGTGTCTTTCATGTCATGTTCTGGTCATATTCCAACAGATCTTTAATGGTAGAATCATGAATGATTCGAATGGCATGAATTGGGACTTAAACAAGTTGTAGTATAATAGCAGATCTCCATGTCATAGATTACTCTGGCGAACCCTGGCACTCAAAGTGTTGAAGTTGAATCTAATAAGCAAAGTGAAGGCGAAGGTCAAGCTTCTCCTTGCGAGGGTTGAGCCTCTCACCGCTTTGGTGAGCCACACTTAGGCACAGCAAACGCTGGGCCTTCACCTATCCTATGAGCCAGAGAAAGTTGTTATCCCTGATAAAGCTGCTTTATGAATGTACAAGTAGCCTTCTTGTTAAAAGTGTTTCTATTGCGTCGCCGTCTGTCAACCACAAATTAAAAGAACATGAAATCATGGTCGTTACCATTCCCACATGCACAAATTCCACATGGTTGCCGCGCTCTTAAAGCCTGGATTGGACGCCGGCTGCATATGCTTGAATCCATACACCGATGCACTCACCAAGTGTATGTTTCTGCGCAAATGTACCGTCAATTATGAAAGTTGACTTCGCATCCTGTCAGTGTTATAGAAAACTATACCCGATTGAATCTATGTAACATAGTACTTCTCTAATTAATTTTATGAATTCTATCGCACTTTTTCTCTCTCTGTTATCGTTACTAAAAAATATTGGTCAGCAAACTAATTTTCGAAACTATAAAAACATGATTATATTATGATTCTGTTACTAGCAGACAAAAATTTTGAATTATTTTTTGTTATCAGTTTTCTTTCACTGTGTATATATTTGTTTTGAGAGCAATAACTAGTTGTTGATCCTAATTTTGTCCATTTTGTTGCAGAAATCGGAGTAAAGAGAATTCATTTAATCTCACTTCATCATGAAAACATTTTTTATTATATTCGCATAGGACAAAGTTGAAAGTGGATTGAGCTGGCGCATTGAAATTTGCCTGACCTCTTGGGTCTGGGTTTTGGTCAAACATTTAATAATCCAACATAGGTAATGTATAAGTTTTAATAACCAGTGGGGAGAAGAGCTTGGTGCAATTTGAGAATTTGTCTCTAATAAGGAAATGTGTTCATTATTCTTAGTGTTTCTGGTAATATTAAACAATTATTCGAGTTTTTCTGAAAAAATATTCTAGTACTTGATAGAAAAATAATTAATTAGTATGAAAACAAATTTGACACAATAATCATTATAAATTTTGTGTTAATAATTTGAGAACGTAGAATAAATCAGGACGTCAATGGAATTTGATACATTACTCTGTGCAATAATAACCATGCCTTAATTAAAATTTTAATAATTAAGAGAAAACTATTTAAGATGAAAGTTAGAAAACAACCTCATTAATATAAACATTTCGCATCAAAACAATCAAAGTAACAGCTTGTCATCATAACGACAATTTACTGGTTTAAATGCAAGAAATGTCGCCTAGATTACTAAATTTAAAAAACAAGCTTTTAAAATTTACTCTTATATGCATTTTTGTGGGCATATTTCAAAATTAAAAAAAGATTTGTGTTTCATTGAAAAACTGAAATCCAACTTTTAAGTGTTGAACTAGCAAATAGTTAAGAACATTTTAGATTTATGAAGCTCAGTTAGATTGAGTAGGAAGGTTAGAGACTTGCGTCCGTTTTTCCTGTTGCAACAAGACCAAAATCAAGGTCATTTAGTGATTGATGACTGCCAATTTTTTTGAATGTGTATCAAAAATCTACTATAGCTATACAATCATATTGGAATATTAAGTTGGCTATGTTCTGATGGCATAATCTCAGTTGTCATACTACTTCTCTTAGTTCAATCTCTGCTAAAAATGAATCTATTGAAAACTCTCTCAATGAACTTAAAAATGGTTTACCTCAATTACAAAATCCTACTCTTAATTATCAGAAAATTTTGAATATGAAAACAGGTCTAAAAAGACCCCCTCAATCAGTGTCGTCTCTCTTAATGACCGTATTTCTTAAATTATTCAGAAAGAATTTTGCTTGACAAGCTTGGGTAGATAAAATTTTTAATAATCTTGGGGTGCATACTAAATTAGAAGATATTAAGAGAGTTGGTGTTACTAAAGAATACAAAGAGCGATTGGTTACTGTGACTTTCAATAACCATTGGGACAAGAGGCTTATACAGGTCAATGCTCATAAGATTAAAAACCTAAGGACAGAATATTTACCTCGAAAGATTTGACAAGCAAGAAAGATTATTGGAAAAGAAATTATTAAAATATAGGTGGGAATTGATTAAGGATGGTGCTGATCGGAATTACCTAAAAATAAAGGACCTTAAGCTCCTTAAAGATGGCTCTATGATCATATGAATTGTTAACTATCTTACCGTAGTATTCTTATGTTCAATTCTCAGTCGGTTGTCAATACAATAGATAATCTCAGATTAATTTGTTGCTCCTTAATGTCAGATGTTACTTACATTTCTTAGAGTTGGCTTCAGGCTTATCATGATGAAAAGTTTTTCTATCTGGATAAATATCATGGCCTTATAGGATGTGATCGCTTTATCAAAGCTGGTGGTGGTGTATGCATGTGGTCTCAAAATAAAGTTGGTCATTTTAAGCAAATTTTAATCTAAAGCTTCTTCTGGTAACTCTGTATATTCCGCCGTCATTAGATGTCACTTCTAACAGGAATATTTTAAATTCTCCTATTGATAGTACTGATCACTACTTTTGATAATACCATCATAATTTGTGGTGATTTTAATAATGCACTTATTACTTATTTTGATTTTGTTTGTAATGTGAACAAACCTACACATGGAATTTCAATTATTGATCAAACTCTTATCGATAATGATCTAAATTTCTACTACGATAGCATTTTTTTATTGCTGTCAATAGGTAAATCTAAACATAAATTGGTATTGATAAAGTTGCTTTAAAAAGTTGCTAAAATTGCGTTAAAAATTGCGCTAAAACTTGGTCAAAATTGCGTGAAAATTTGCGTGAAAAACATGTTTATTATGAGTTCCATTTAATTATCATAAGATGTTTTAAGTTTTCAACAGTCAAATTGCGTCGTTTAGACGACAGAGTTTCATCCACTGATGAAAATACTCGTTCGATCTCACAAGACACAAGAGGGGCATTTCGGTACAAAGCAGCCTCCAGATTCTCGTTGTTGATAGGAGTTGTAGCGATGGCTTTGGCAAACCCATGGAATTCCCAAAAATCAGGGTTTTTGTCCAATAAATTGCCGAGTTTTTTACGATAAGGCTCAAAACTTAAATCGGTGATAACTGAGTTAATAATTGCGATAGCATCTACCAGACCCAGTCTGCCTTCTAACTTGGTGATACTGGAACTCAAATTTCGGAAGTTACCAGAAACCAATTCCAGTTGTTCACGGACACGATCGTCACTCAAAAAATCGCAAAGTGTTCTCAATAAGTCTGAATCTTCTTCTTCTGTTAAAAATGTCAAGAACTGTGAGATTATGTCTAGGTTTTCATTATAGTAATAACACGACAATAACCAAGTATTCCAACGTGTTTTTATTACTTGAGGTGGAAGTGGCAAACCCGTTCGCTCTTTGAATAGACGTTTTCTTCGATTGCTATGAACAAACAATGAATTTGTTTTGGTAATAAATTCATCAGCAATTTTGCAGTTAGTGCGCACAAGTTCCGCAATTCTGTGCAGACCGTGGGCTAAGCAAGTGATATGCCTCAAATTAGGATAAAAACTTTTCAACTCACGGCCAGATTTTACCATGTATGCAGCTCCATCAGAAACCAGTAATCGAAATTTGCTATAATCAACAACTCCAAAAAACTGAGATAAAGTAGAGTTAATAAACTGATTGACGACAGTGCTGTCAACTTTATCAACTTCTTTGACCTCAATTAAATAAGGCTTTTTAACAGTGTCTAACGAACCAATCAATAACCCAAAAATTGAACGGCCATTGGCATCCGTGGCTTCATCAATTTCTATGAAATAATCTTTATTCCCAATCTGCTCTTGCACTTGTTTAATAGTGTTATTAAACTCAATTGAAACATAATTTTTTCTGATAACAGACTCGCTGGGAACGCTTTGACCCGTCCGCTTCTCCATAAAAGCTTTAAATTTCTCATTGTCGGCTTTGAAAATTGGAATATTAGCACCAACCATCATTTGCGTAAGCTCTGTAGCAAAAATATTTCTTTTCCCGGGATTTGTTTCCAACTGATGTAAGGTTTGCTGGCGATTTGTAGAGTTCTTGACGTTATTTTTATGTTTCTCAGATTCGGAATGCTTATTTATTCAATACGATATATTTGAATTTGAGTAATCACAGCCGCACTAACATTATTTACAAAGTACTTGGTTATTATGCGAATTAAAACTCCATACAAATTCGCCCGCGGGATGCTGACGCACGTAATTAGCACCAACAGCTTTTACTTTCGGCATGGCATTTCACTTTAATAACGCGGCGTTTTTTAATTCACTGTTTATCGCTTGCTAGCAGGACCAGCCAATCAGAATTGAGGTCAAATTGCGCTATATTNCATCACACATCTTAAAGAACAAGGGTATATTTTTGTTTTTGTATTAATATGCCACTTTCAGATGATAGGTCCCTATCCCATGTGCTAGGACCCCTAGCCCCGTCATGGCCCCTGTCGCGTCACCTGTCACGTCCACTGTCGCTAGGTCAAGCTTTGCCAAAGTTGTCTCTAACCTGGCTAAAATTGTGCTAAAACTTGGTCAAAATTGCGTGAAAAACATGTTTATTGAGTTCCATTTAATTATCATAAGATGTTTTAAGTTTTCAGCAGTTAAATTGAGTTGTTTAGACAACAGAGTTTCATCCACTGATGAAAATACTCGCAAGACACAAGAGGGGCATTTCGGTACAAAGCAGCCTCCAGATTCTCGTTGTTGATAGGAGTTGTAGCGATGGCTTTGGCAAACCCATGGAATTCCCAAAAATCAGGGTTTTTGTCCAATAAATTGCCGAGTTTTTTACGATAAGGCTCAAAACTTAAATCGGTGATAACTGAGTTAATAATTGCGATAGCATCTACCAGACCCAGTCTGCCTTCTAACTTGGTGATACTGGAACTCAAATTTCGGAAGTTACCAGAAACCAATTCCAGTTGTTCACGGACATGATCGTCACTCAAAAAATCGCAAAGTGTTCTCAATAAGTCTGAATCTTCTTCTTCTGTTAAAAATGTCAAGAATTGTGAGATTATGTCTAGGTTTTCATTATAGTAATAACACGACAATAACCAAGTATTCCAACGTGTTTTTATTACTTGAGGTGGAAGTTTTGTGGTAAAGTTGCGTTAAAATTGCGTGAAAACCTTGAAATTGCGTTAAAGTTGCGTAAAAATTGAAATGGTCAAAATTGCGCCAATAATTGCGTTATGGCTTTACGCAACTTTATCCGGTCTCTAAATAAGCCTAAGAAACGACCACTGGTGAGTAAAACTTACTTGGAGTTGAAAAACGAGTCCAAACTTGTTGGCTAAACTGGTTCAAGAAATGTCGCTTTAAAAAAACATCTGGGAAAGTGGTTGATAAACTCAGTGTGAAAATGAAGTTGAATAAGCAATTCTTAGATCCTTTCAAAAATCACACGGAAGGTCTCAATCATTTAAGGGCAAAATGTTGAACTTTGACCTCCCCCACTATAGTGGAATCGTTCCGCATGATTTGTAACAACTATTAACCAAATCAAAGGTTAAAAAATCACAGGATTTTTTTGAAATTTCTTCATTCTTCTGGAGAAAGCTGCTATTTGGGTTTCAGATAACTTGTGCAATATTTACACCATGTGTATAGAAAAGAGATGCTTCCCGTCTAAATGGAAAAGATCAATGATTACTCCCATTCCTAAAAGCAAAGATTCAACTGATTTTTCTTTTAGATTAGTATCAACGATTCCTTTTCTAGCCAAAATTCTTGAACTCTTTGCTTACACTAAGAAACGATCTACTTCTACTGCTTTAATCAGGATTACTGATCTTATCTCTAAAAATATTAATGATAGAAGTAATTCAGGTGTTCTTTTGCAAGCAGTAGATTTTTCGAAATCTTTTGACAGTAATTCTCAAAGGATTACTATTGAAAGATTATCTACGCTTTCTCACTGATTATCTCAAATTATTTGTCTAACAGATTAATCATTGTCACCTTAACGGCTGTGTTAGGGGAGAGTAAGAACATATGCTCAGGAGTACCACAAGGTTCCGTTCTTGGGCCTTTACTTTTCTCAATATTTATTTCCGACTTGAATGTGTTGCATAGATCAAGCTATGTTATTAAATATGCTGATGGCATTACCTTCATTATTCCTATTCCTAAGAATGCACCCGAAATTTCGTTTTAACTTGGTAACGTCGAAATTTGGGCCACAAAGAACATGCTTAGGATTAACTTTAACAAATCATTGCAAATGCTATTCGGAAGTTGTGAAATTGATCTAAATTCATCAGTTCCCATTGTTATGAGTAAAAAAGCTTCAAGGAGTTACGTTAACCTCGACCCTTAAATGGAATGATCACATTGTGGAAGTATGCATTAAACCGTCGCGTAATTTATTTTGCCTTAGACAACTCAGAAAATGCACAAATAGTTTTATCAATAATTAACTATAGATCTCAACTTTATGTGGCGCTGCCTATCTGTCTCGACCGTAAACTCCAGAGAATAATTAACCGTGCTTTTAAAATAATGGATGGTTGTAGAGAATCAAATTATTATATAATATAGAAGAATGCACTTGACAGTGAAGCTTTGCAATGAAATTATCTCAAAATCCCATCATCACAAAGATTGAATTCTTGATCGTCTTCCTTGTTCTGGTCACTTTCGTCTTGAAATCAATTTATGCTTTTTTGCTCATTTTTAGCTAACAGACTTTAATATCTACATTTTATTTCATTAATTTATTTGTAATTTTAAAATATTGCTGTCAATTTATATGATGCTAATCTATAATTTCATTTCAATCCGTGTAAATTAATTATTTTAATATAATAGATATTAAAATGATAATAATATTTAAGCAAGGTTGCGAATCACTTGAAATTCAAACTTGTACATACAAAGGTCACACGAATATTACTTTCTAATAATTAGCTACCTGGTTCTTAAGGAGTTGGATCCTGCTAATATTACGGGCAAGAATGTAAAAAATCACTAAAATATGTCTAAAAGCATGCAGATTCGAAAATTGAATTAATTCAATAGTATTAACTTTATTTAAACTGGGCTTTTTGACATACGTAAATGGTTGATTTGAAGAATATTACAAAAATTTCAAAGAAACAAGTGATGTTTGAAAAATTTTGTCTAAGTTCAAAATTCCTACATATTTAACTGTCATGTAAAAAATTTGAAATCGGATGAGTTTTAACCTAAAAGTCAAAGACTAGTAACTACCTAAATAGTATTTAGTATTTTAGGAATTATGAATGGTGTTTATAGCCTTAAAGCTGTTGTTGACTATTGCCTAGCTTTATATAAGAATACGCCCTCACACACAAAAAAATAGGAGATTATCACTATGAGTATACAGGGGGAGGCGGTTTGGTATAAGTCTGAAAAGTTTTTCGATAATAATAAATCATCATATTAAGAAATTAATAAATGCGCCATCTTGCGACTTCACTGTTTCGTAGCCTATCTTAATACATGCAAAATCATAATTTTGCAATAAATATTAGAAAAAAATTTCGACTTATCATTTCATTGCTTAGGCAGTGTAATTATAAGCTTTTCTCAAATTTGTATATAGTAACATCTATTTTCGTTTTTCGGCGTCTTAAAAATTTCTTTGACTGAAAATTCGTATTTTATTATTATAATAAATTAACTGTGTGCAACAATAAAAAACATCGAATAAATGATGATTTACATGGCAAGGGAAACAAAACGTGTCTGCATTCAATAATTGCAAATCTTTATTTGGCCAAAGAATTTCTTTATATGTATACATGTCAATCATGGTAAGTAATAGTAAATTTTATATTTATAAGTAATTCAGACATGACCTGATTGAATACCAAACTGACCTGATTCAAATCTGCTTAATTCTGACGTGGATAGAGGAATTCATGTCATAGGAGCAGCACGTTTACAATTTTACATTGTACTTGAGTGCAAACATTGGTCTTAGTTAATATCATATTGGAAAAGAAGAGAAAATTATAATTTTTAAGATTTAAACCAGTCATCCAAATCATAATAACTAATATCACTTAAGCTATCCTTGATGAATACCAACTATCATACTAGTACAATTAACAAAAAAGTGGGCATAAATTGATTATTGTGTAAACAGATTGACCTTATAATTTGGCGAAACCCAATCATAAATAAACAAAGCATTTAACATTGGCTTACATAGATAGAATGCAGTAACTAGATACCGTTTTCTCAATCTATTATTGTTTCTTTTATGACATATGTATTTAAAAATGTAGTAAAACCCATACTGAATTAACTAGTAATTAAATCAAAAAATATTCAATGTACATCATCATGATACATTTGCCTGCATTTTTAACAACTCAGTGCTGAAAATTTCATTTATAATTTTGAATGTTCCAGAAAAAGAACAAAGGAAAATATTGTATCACATTACCTTTACATATGTATTGATTGGATGCTCTAATTGAGAGTCAAAGTATGCCCTCAACACTGCTTACAATATCGATTGAACTAAACAGTAGTTATCCAAACTCATTCTATTATTACTAATAGTATTTTTCAGCATGCCTCTGGATTTTCTAAAATGACCACTATATTCCTAGCTTGGTAAATTCGATGAATTTTCTCTAAGAATATGGATTTGTTTACTTAAATTCAATATGAAAATAACCGAATACAAAGCCTGCATTTTGAAGACTTAACTGTGTAGAAAAAGTAATCTCTAAATTAATCTTTGGGAACTTCAGTAATAATATTTTATATGCACATTGCCCATATGTTCAGATTTGCAAACCCAATCCTCATGTTATAGCCAGAGTCACAGCCAATCTTACCCACCTTTGATTGCATAGTTTCCTTTTACAATATAGAAATTGCAAGAATTACTTAAAATATTTTTAAATTAGCAAGTCATTCTAAAACTAGTAAATAAATACTGATTTCTGATAATTTTTGAAGGATTCTGAAAAAAATAGGTAAGCTACAGCAGAGCTGCAACCATACCTGGTTTTTAGAAGCACGGCCCGGCACGGCTACGGTTTTTGAAAAATATTATAGGGCACGGCAAGGCACGGTTTTTCAATAATATTTAGTTCTAGTAACAAATCAGACGAATACAGTGTAACAGTTGCATTTTTATTTGACAAATTTACTGTAAATGTTGGAAAAACAACTTTATTGAAAAAACATTTTTCACGCCAGATTCCTAAAAGACAAAGTATGCATTCCGATTTTAAATAAGCATATTATGATCTGATTCCATTAATGTCATGTTTCTCACAAATAAACACCAAAATATTCATATTTACTATAATTAAATAGTGAAAA
>CABFPE010000035.1:642015-655551 GCA_900660155.1 Hofstenia miamia | reverse complement strand
TGCTATCCCAAATAATCCCTTTGTAACTTCCTTTCTGTAATGCTTACTGAATGAGTTCATTCGCTTTCTATGGTCAAATTATTATTTTATAATGAAAATATAGGCACGTAACCAAGCAAAAACATATTGGTTGCTAAGCATTTTTCAAGTAGGGGGGTTGTGAAAAATGCTTTATTACCAGTAAATAATACCTTTTCTGCATCCAATTTTAGCAGAATTGTTTAGAGGAATGCTCATTAGTTGTCTCATTCAAATTTTGAGATATGGTATAGTTTGTCAATTTTCACCACTATCCTGCCACTAATTCTACCTTAAATTACGCGTATTAAATTATTCGTTTTGTACTAAATATGCCTCACGAAAAAATCGCAAAACATAATATGTAATACATCTCTAAGTCTAAACAATGATGTAAAATTCTGCAAAAAATCAAGCAGGAATTATGTGGCATAACGATAATACGAATATTGTTGTTGTATTCTAAAAATTCCCGCAATGTAATTTCTATGCAAATCTATTTGTAAGAATCATTTCTACTATTAAACATGAATTTATATTTAATATATTATGAATGGAAAATTGTGAAAAAAATAATTGTGAGTTTCAGACACTTGCGTATTCCATTCATTTGGGGCACAGAATGGCACGGCTAAGTAACGTAAAATTTTAGGCACGATTACAGCTCTGAGCTACAGGTGGGGCTCGGAACTGTTAAAATTCACCGTATGATGAAAATGCTAAAAAATGGATTTTCATATGATTTTTTACACACCAGAAGACTAACAAGCAACCTTTCCAACGCAGGAAGCTTCCATACAAATCGTCATTTTGGTGTTAGGAAGCATCTTTTTTTTCCAATATCAGGAAAATATCCAAGTTTAAAGCACATATTTCATGACAACCCCAATTTCTAAGGCACATCTCAAAAATAATACGTGTCAAGGTCACTGGATTTGCAATGCAGTTAATAAAGTGGCACCAATTAAGTACCGCAAAGTAAAATTAAAAGCGCGCAAGTTTGCTTTATCAAATGCCGACGATAGTGACTTACATGAACTAGTAAGTATTAAAAGAAAATTGTTTGATCTCGCTCAAACAGAACCAACAACAACTAATTGCACTAATTGCGAAAAATCAAAGAGGATTATTAAACAATTAAGAATTAAAAAATTTGCGTTAAAAGAAAAAAGATTCTGCAATAAACTAAATAATACAAACAAAAAATGGCGATATATTCATAAAATTTTAGGAAAAAGTAAAGGAATTTCAACTGATATTAATGAATTAAATATTGATAATCAAACTACAACAGAAAAAAACAAGAATAATAGACCATCTAAATACAACATTTAATGAACTTGGCAATTTCAATTTTCCCCAATATGAGAGAAAGACAAATATTAATAAATTCCCAGGAAAAACATATTTTTCTTTTAGACTCATAAATGAAAATGAACTAGAAACCATAATAAAAACTTTAGACACAAATAAATCAAAGGCATCCTATAATCTTCCAATCTTTATTATTAAACGTCATTTTCCTATCTTTAGTGAACATCTACTATTTGCATTATTGATAATGAATTCCCGGATATATTTAAGAAATCTGACATATGCCCTATATATAAAAAGGCGACCCTCTAAATGCACAAAATTATAGGCCCATTTGCATTGGCCATCCCTTTAGTAAACTATTTGAAAAATTATTATATAATCAAATAAATGCATATTTGATACCTGAAAACATTCTTTCAAAAAAACAATTTGGTTTTCCTAATGGTTATAGCACTCAAGATACAATTTTATCAATATCAGAACGAATAAAATCTAATTTAATCCTAAACAAATGTAGTTGTGTTGCACTCCTTGATTTGAGCAAAGCTTTTAACTCAATGAATTTTGACATATTAAGGTACAAATTAATATATTATAACTTTGATAACAAATCTGTTAACTTAATAATGACTTTCCTTAAAAATCGACAGGAAAGAGTAATACTTAATGGTAAAAAATCAAAATATATTATGACGGACCGTGGGGTTCCACAGGGCACAGTTCTCGGACCTATTCTAGTTGCAATCTATATTAATGACATAACTCAACAAGTAAAAAACAGTAAAATTTATCAATATGCAGATGATACATGTCTTATAAGTACTGATATAAATGCCTTTAATTCAACTAAAAATCTCCAATATGACATCGAAAATTTAACAAAATATTTTTCAAATAATCAATTGAAAGTAAATATTGAAAAAACACAATTTATAATATTCTCCCCTAAGACAAACAGAAATCTCACAAAAAAACATAGAACTTAAATTAAATAGTGTACAAATAAAGCAAAGCGAATCTATTAACTATTTAGGTGTTGAAATTGACAATGATTTAAATTTCGAACAATTCTTCATGGCTAAAATTAAAAAAATGGCTTCTGGAGTTAGGTATCTTTATCATCTCAGAAATATTTCAAATACGTACCACAAACAATTAATAAATGCACTCTGCCTTTCACACTTTCAATATTGCTCATTCCTCTTTACAAATATTAATTCAAAGCATCGCATCCTACTGGCTAAAACTTTTAATTGGTCCCTTAAAATACTCAATTTTGCACAAAAACATGACAATGCATCCGATTACCGATTAAAATACAAAATACTATCTCCTTATTATATTATTCAAATGCATATGTTATCAATATTATTTAAATTCAAATTTGGCCAGGCCGCCATTTCGTTTTTAAAACAGTATATTAAATTAAATGAACGGTCTCAAACATTTTTATGCGTGGATAAATATTTTAATAGTTTTCACCACACAGCAACTAAATTATGGAATAACTTAAATAGAGAAATTAAATTTGAAAAAAATTACAAGAAATTCAGAAAGAAATTGCGAACATTCCTCTTTAATAGACAATGCCTACTTAATGACAATAATACATTTGAAAATTTTGTATAAAATGCACACACACAACACACACATTTTAATATTATATATATTAATTATATTTGTAAATAGATTTTTGTAGTTTTGTAGTTTATAGTTTTTGTACCCTTTTTCTTGTAGCAATAAATTGCTTTTAAATCTTATTATTATTATTAGAAGTTAACAAGTAGTTAAAAGAAAAAGAAAAAACATTTAGCACTATCGAACCGAAGTAAAATGAGGGACGTCTACTTGAAGGGGTGACACCGAAGGTGTTGCGAAGCTGTAATTACACTGATATATATTTGAGATTGATGGTTAGCACGATTTTACTGTCACTCTTTACAACCACGAACTATGGTAGGTACTGAGATAAATTTACAGGAAAACTACGACATGAGGAACAGTGGCAAGCCATAATTCTGCTGCAAGAGATAAGCTCATTAAATGACTGCACAAATTAGTACCAGAGAAGAACAGAAGCAAGTGCTTTTTCAAATTAACAGGATTAAAGAAATCAAGCTCCAGAGGAAGAAAATTTACTAAACCAAGAATTCTGTACCTGAAATTTGATGCGCTTAGTTTATGCTTTATTCGGGGTAGCTTAAAAATAATCTGAGACTCCGAGCGTGTAGAATAACTGGGTTGAAACGTTAGATAATCGAACCAGTTTAGATTATATCTACCTAAAATGATCGCTGACAGAGTAAGAATGTCATTTAGTTGTAGATGCAATGAGACTGGAAGTTAGTTGAGTGATGTTAGTCTGTCCAGGTATTCCGTTATTGGCCCAAATATCCACTTAGTGATTCGATGTTGAATCTGCTCTAAGCGTCACAAACCCAACTTAGAAGGACACAAGCAACATGAACCAAATAAAAGTATAGGCACAATCATGGATTTATATAATTCAAGCTTCAACTTGATGCTGATTTTGGGGAAACAATTTCGCCGTATCATGTGAAAAGTTTTATTTGCCTTAGAACATTTGGTCTTTATGTGAGTATTCCATTTAAGAGTATGATCGATGTATATTCCAAGGTCCTTTTCACAATGAGGTGAAAAGCTTGCTTTTGGGTTAGCTAGGAAATATGAAGTCATTTCTTTCTTGTTAAGTTTTATTACCCAAAGAGGCTTCTTACCCTAAGCCCTAGTTTTTGGATGAACTTGGGTTAAATATATGAAATTTTGCTATTAAAACAATTATTGTGTGATGCTTTAATCTTTTCTGTACAATTTATCTGTTATGGTTATGCCACTTATAATATTGATTAGTAAAATATAATAAGTCTGCACATGCAAATTCTTTATTGTTAACTGAATAGAAACTTTATTTGACGCAATACTTACAGGGGTTTTCAGTGACTTTGGACAGCAATTAGTTTTGGACGAGTATTCAAGCAATACAGAGAATTCTGTGGACGCAAGTAGAATCAAAGAGAATTCTGTGGACGCAAGTAGAATTACAGAGAATTCTGGATGAAATTATTGAATAACAGCCAAGAATTCTGGACGCAAGTAGTATTGAAGAGAACTCTGTGGACGCAAGTAGAATCGCAGAGAATTCTGTGTTGAGGTCCTTACTGTTCAACCTCTGAGAAGTTACTAAAAATTTCAGTCCTTACAGAGCATATTTGAAAACGTTCTCTTTTTCTCATTACTTCTACAAATAGTAACAGCCACTCATTGGTCCAACTAATGCTATTTGGGTTACAGGCCTCATGTTAATCCATTAAAAGTTCATTTGATCTTACTAACTTGCTATTAATTCTTGCATTAGTTTCGCTGTTGAAACTAAATGTTATTCCACTTGAAATCTCAGCTTTAGCTTTGTACTAGTGATAGCACTATCGGCAAGGTCATTTATAAAGACCAAGAAAAGCAAAGGACCCAGGATGGATCCCTGTGGTACTCCACTTGAAACGTTGAGTACAGACATCGAACTATGGCCATCAACCTTTACAGTTTGAAAGCAATCCTGAAGGTAGTTTATGTTAAACACAGTCCCACATACTCTAAGCTTATATAGCTTATTTAGTAAAATGGATTGATCAATGCTGTCAAAAGCCTTTGTGAAATCCAGATAAACAGCATCAATTTGTTGTGTTGCGTTTTCCAATCCCCTGTATATGTCATCCAGATATGAGAGTAATTGTGTTATGATTGATCTTCATCGTAGAAATCCAAATTGGCCTTGGTTGATTTTAGAAGCTACAAAGGATATAAGGAATTGAAGACGCATCTTTTGAAGACTGTGCCTGGTACTGAGAGAAGCACAATTGGCCAATAGTGGTCCTTAATGGTCTGTTTGTTTCCCTTCTTATACCGCGGTGAGATATGGGAGTGCTTCCATATATTTGGAAAGATATTATTTTCCTTTGCAATGCAGAATAAGTTTGAAAGTGATGTAATTGTGGTTGAAAGATGCTTAAATAGTGATGGTGGGAGCAGATCCGGACCCTGAGATCTTGATATATTTAATTTATCAAGAATAGCACTAACCACCTCCACAGATACATTGTAGTCATTGATAACACTGCTTGGCTCAGGTGAGCTAGTATCTAAATGAATATCTAGAGATGGACTAAATACTGATGAAAAATACTCGTTGAACAGGTTTGTTTTATCTACAGCGTCCACAGCATTTACACAATTGTATGTGATGGTGGAAGGTGTGTTTGAAGAAGCCTTCCACAGAGACTTGAAATATTTGTAAAATTTACCTATATTACAATCAGCAAAAAGGCTTGTTTCATAATTCGCTTGATTTAGTTTGGTGGATATCTTGATCTCGTCATTTAGAAACTCAATCTTATTTTCAAGGTGAGCAGTATGCGATTTGCAAAACCTTTGCTGAATGTTCCATTTTATACGATGTTTGTTGAGAAATCCAAGGCTGCAGTTTGATTCTATGACAAGTTTTGAGAGGAATGCATTTCTTCATGTGTTTAGTTAACCATTTGTACCATGTTTTTGTACATAGGTTAGGATCTCTGAAATCTGGAGGTATGAAGGGTCCTTGCTTAGACAGGAGTTAAGTCTGTCATAGTCAGCAAGACTATAGCTGAATCTCTTGGTTGTGGTTGGTATTGCTGGAATGAAATTGGATTCCAAGGAAAGATGTACCGGAAAATGATCTGAACAGTGTTTCATGTGAAGGCTGAAGTTAGAATAAAGTTTCAGGTCAGTGCAAATATCAATAATTGGTTGGTCAGATTTGATTAGAACTACATCAACAGTATTCAGTCCTCTAGTTGAGAAATCCACATATTGAGTGTATTCATACTGATCCAATAGTTCCTGAAGATAATTTTCATAAGAGTCGTTGCTTGACATGATTGACCAATCAATCTTGGGGAGGTTTAAATCGCCAACTATTATGGTGTTAATGCAGTCCTACCCATTTGTTACAACTCTTTGAAGGAGAGTTTTAAACTGTGGCACAGACCATCTATAAGGACTCTCATCTGGTGGGTTGTATAATGCAACCAGAAGTGTGAAACCAACCGAAATTGAGCACTTGCATGCCATGACTGCTTCAGGGATACCAAGGATAGAATGGTTCAAATTTGCTTCGGAAAAAAGTCACTGTGTCTCTTATGCCAATTAAACCTCCACTGTGGACTGAAATGCCGTCACTCCAAGTTAAACGATCACACCTAAGGATATCATACATTGGTAGGTAGGGTTCAGAGTTCGAGATGTCCTTTAAGAGCCAAGTTTCGGTCAAACATATGATATCATAGTTGCAATTAGCAATGGCATTAGAAAAAACAATTCTACTTTCTCTACTTAGCAAACTATACTATAAACGTTAAAACAGAGTAAGTTGATAGCAGATGATGTGGTGGATGATTGCAAAATTATTTTTGATGCAATGCAGCTGCCGTATTGTTGCTCTCTACAGTCTCATTTACCTGGACCTCAACATCATTATGAAATAGTTTTAGCGCCTTGATTTTTTGATCACTTGAAGATATACCGGAATTAATAAGTTCTCTACGTTTCTTCAAACAGTCTTTCCAATGTGCATTGAGAAAATGAGTAATCTGGATTTATGTACATAGCTGGTTTGTAATTTTTTAATTTGTGTGTAGAACTGAGAATCTTGCGACGGTCCCAAACTGAATGTAGCTCAACTACTAAAGTTCTGTTTGTATTGACTTGAAATTTACCTCGACGAAAGATGTTGGTAGTCTGAGTATCTCCACATCAGATGTGATCAAAGATGCTATTAACAGTCTCAAAGTCTTTGTTCCATCATTCATAAGGCTTGAGTGTACTGAACTGTTCTTTCACACCGTTTATCCGAATCCTATAAATTGAGTGAGTTTCTTCAGCAGATGCGGGAGGCGTCGCATTAGGAATTGCATTAGTTTTCACATTAACAGTTTTCTTCATCTAGACCAATTCTTGTTGGAGTCTTGCATTTTCTATTTTCAAATTTTCGATTTCTTGTTAAGCACGTTGATGCCAAATAGAGATTTTAGCTGATCGACTGTTAGCTGTGTAATAGGCGTATCATCATTGTAATCGGAACTACAACTTGACTTTGTAGTTGGTCCAGGGTTTGTTTCGACATCACCAGCTATGATTATCAGAAGAAACCAATATAAACCAGAATAGGATGTTTCGAAAACGTCAGCAGTGTATAACCTATGGGAGGACCTAGAGCATACCAAGGAGAACAGCATTTGCCGCAATGCTGGTTTCTTGCGTTCCGGGGGCTGCCACGGCAACCCCCTTGGTAACGGATTTGTATCTTCTGGGGTCACCATATTGAAAAGCCAAGTAAAATACTCCAAAAGTACCAATGAAGAATGCAAAGAAGATTGTAGTACAGTGCCAATCTATACAACCTTGGCGGGAAGATTTTCTGAGCTCTGAGGAAGTGATATCCTCTGAATCTTGACAACTTGAGAAACAGCCCATTGATTAGAATCTAATTAAATTGTATAATAAACAGGCATTTCTGAGAAGAAGGAAATTGTGGGTGCCTGAGACTTGCAAAGCAGTTCAGCTCAGCAGCAACATTTAAGCAGAATGAAATAAACATTTTATTCATCACCAAAATCTAGTTGAATTATGAAAATATAAAAAAATCACCCGCTTGAGCCCGCAAGGCATTATTGAGAATCTCTCTTACATTGTTTTTATGGAAATTGGCAGACAGAGGATAATATCAGATCCTCCCTGAGAAATTGGATAAACATCTCACTGAAAGGAATTCCAGTTCCATATTGGATTAGTACATGCTTAGTTGTATCCAAAGTAGTCAGATCTTGATTCGGAACTTTTTGAAAAAAAGGCCAAGCCCAAATCCAAGATGTCGGTCATTGGCATAGCAACATATTTTTATTGGAAAAAGGTACCATTTACTTCAGGTCATCAAGATCTACATCTCTACCGAAATAGTGTCCATAAAAAAACATAATATTTGTAAACTCGGCCAGGGTGAGACTTAAAGAATTATGGTTGTATGAATAAAGCATTGTTTTATGTGCAATTAGACAACATCCATAAGAAAAGGCATCAAAGCATTAGGTCAGTCTAGCATGTGAAATACAAAATTTTATTAGTAAATAGTGTTACCAACTGGTGCTTGTTAAATCACTTTGACGGCTCTGCTACACAATTTTTAGTTATTTCATGGAAAAGTTTTATGAAAATATTGTTCATTTGAAAACTGAACAATAAAGGCCTGAATTATCAAGAGTTCATTGTACGGACAAAAACCCAGTTCTAAATAGACATTCTGCGAACTTCAGTGTTAATAATTTATATGCATACTATCCATATGTTCAGATTTGCAAATACAATCTATGTGTCCTATCCTACGACATGCCAACCTTGATTAATTTCAGTTTGCTCAAGAACTTTTGAAGTAGTTTCTTCATGAGCAAAGCCATTACAAAATTGGGAAATAAAAATTGATTTTTGATTATTTCATAAGGATTCTGGAAAAATAGTGGTAAGCTGCATTGTTTAAGAAATAATATATACCAATAAAATAGCGCGCTATATGTGCAGTTAAATTACATCAATAGTTCATAAGAAAATAAATCAAATCACTAGGTCGGTATAAAATAAAAAATTAAAAAATATATACAAAGTATGTAAATAGTCATGAGGTTTAGCTCGTTAATGTTGAAGAGCTTCCGGCGTCAATGAACATGCACAATCATAAAGTGAAACCATAATTCATATCAGCAAAAGGTTTATTTTAGAAGTTTTAAATGTCAAAGTACGAAGGATTACTAATTTGTTTAGTGCAGGATCAACTGTCCTTTAGGCAAAATCATGCACCTTGGTAAGTTTTCTGGAACCGATTTGCCATCTTAGGCATTAAATCAACAATGTACAGGCAATATTGTGTTCGGATTTGTGGAAGCCATTATTTATATTAATGCCTACTGTGATAAATATAAGAAAATTACCCAAGAATAAACAGAAGAACTTATTCCAAACTGATGTAACATTTGGATTGTTCGAACCATCTTCTGGAATCATTACCCAAGCAAATGACAATGTGAAGATGCTATGGTAAACTCAAGCTCCAATGGCCGCTAAGAACATTATCTCTTTACCTGTCAAGCATTTCTGTTTTAAACAAATCATAATTTGAAAAAGATTTATTCTAAATGGGTGAAGCGAAGCAAAACAGATGATGGAATCCACTGATGATGATATCAGTAGTAATAAAAGCAATATTTCCTCTGATGACAATAAATATCAATCAGAAGGCGAGCACAGTGCTGATGAAAAAACCTTAATTAAAACAAATAATAAATGAACCATCGCTTAAGCTGGTGGATCAAGATTACAATGTATCTTGATATAAAAATATCATGATATAAAATCATGAATATTATATAATGGTCTCCTTACCAGACTCATTTGTGAACCACCTATGTGATTTTACTTATCTTTGTAAAAAAGGACATTAAGTGATCTTTCGCTTTGTCCCTGGCTGAGTTAATGATTTAAATAGCATTCTCCAAGATTGTGTTACATCTTCGGCTAAAGGCAATTGAGCAGTAGCACTAGTTATCAATTGCTTGCTATTACTGATAGAGGATAACTTCATTTCAGGATGTTTTCAAAACACCTACCTATTAAAAATAGTTAATAAATAATTAATTAACACTGTATGGAAAATCCAAAATAGCTCAAAAATAATTTCAAATTTTATATTCTGCTCATTGAATTTTTATGTGTCATTCAAATTTTTATATACATGTGTTTGACTCATAGCCAGCGCTTTTTTATGCCGGCTCATAAGAATTCGCCAAATGACTATTTAATCAACGACAGTCGATTATCAACCGCCCTCTTGATGCCGTCGAACTACGGGAAGTAGAAGACTGTGATAGCGGGAGTGCGCGGTAAATTGTTTCAACCGCAATTGATTACCAACGCTGCTCTTGATTAAGACGCGCAATTAATAAAATTTAATCAACAGCTGATTGGAGAATAAATGTATATAAGGCGATGCATCAACTAATGAACTCATTTGAAATGGTTTCCTTGATGAAACTAGCGTCTTTGTCGTCTGATAACGTACACATTAAGAGACCATTGAATGCCTTTATGATTTGGTCAAGCGAAAGGCGCGAAGAAATATCGCAAATGAATGCATCATTGAATCATGCAGAATTAAGTAAGCTGCTCGGAGCAGAGTGGAAACGCCTTCCGAAGAACGTAGTAGCAACGTATTATGATAAGGCCAGAATTTTAAAGGCAAAGCACAGAATAGCCTATCCATGTTATCAATTTAGGCCGATAAGGAGACGCAAGCAGAAGAAAGTTCCAAGCAATTTTATTACTTTGGAAAATCTTCAATTAGACCAGAGACAGACAGACACTTCTGTGTCTCAATCAGACAGACACTTCTGTGTCTCAATCTCCAATGGAAAAGACGCCCTCCTTATCTTCGGCGAGCCTCTTTCTTCCAAACTACAGTGGGAAAATTCACCAGCCAGTTGATGAGACCATATATTTGCCTGATTTATGTTCTTGCAATCAGCTTCCAGAAATCTTTTCCATATAGTGATGCGTCACCGAATTCTTTCCTTGGCCCCACACCTAATTCAGCTCTTTTTAGAGCTACTCATTTAAATCAAAACAGTTTGTTAGAACATATGCTTACATACTTTTTCAATTTGGTGTAGTATATGTTATTTTATAACATATTTTCATAGGAATTTCCACTGCATTTTCAAAACTAGAAAACTTTATAGTAGCATTTCATCTTTTGAAAACTCAAAGGAGTTGAGATTAATGACAGAAAATATCTTGAACTGCATATATGCTTACATGTGATAAATAATGATTAAACCACTTTTGGCGTTGGTATGCAAATGGCATTCAATCGAATGAAATCAAATATTTATTGCTTGTTGATATCAAAATATAATCGTTTAAAACTTGTCATCATTACATGAATCTTCTGTTATTCCAATGAATTGTCAAAACCGGGGACGGTACCAGCATCTACTGTTAGCCGCAGAAGCTGGTAATTTATAGGAAGAAATTAGGTTTATTTAATAATACATTAGTGAGAAAATGAAATAATAAATTCTGACGTTTCTTTATCATCTAGAAAAGCATCTAAGATCAATCCCTTCCAGAAGGTTTGGTCTTACATTTCACCATTACATAATATGTCGTTGATCAATTGAGTTTTCCTCCGCTTAGTGATGTGCAATTAAAATGATTCAAATTTCTTGAGATGGCAATAGCCTAATTTGTGCACTTAAATGCATATTTGCTGTTTCTACACACATTATAAGTGCTCTGTGAGTAAATTTAAGCTTATGCATTGTGATGTACAAGGCTCATTATATAATAATATTACTAATAGCAGAAGCAATGAAAAAAACGAACTTTAAAGAATTAACTTCACTTGTCTTAGCAGTTTTTGTCCGTTTTAGTTTTTTTTAATTTTATCTTCAATTTTAGAATAGCATAATTTTAGCTATTAACTTTTTAATAGTTGTGTGTATACAAGTTAAGCTTTTGCGCATTTAAGATTCACAGTATCCTAATAATACTCCCTCCCATGTCACATAAAAGTACTATTCTTATTAAGAACTTAATTAGATACCGTAATAAGAATAGCATAAAATGTGTCAAGAACTTAGTAAGAATAGCCATTTTAAGTAAAGGCGTAATAAGAATAGCTCATAACATAATGTCAAATAGAATTTACATGGCTTTTAATAATCACTACACAATGAATTTTACATAATATATATAGATAGAAATTTTTTTACAAATTCAAATGAATTCAGAACAAAAATATAAATTGGTCCACTTAATCATGCTCAAATGCGTTTAATATGGGCACATCAAAGTAAGGCTGATCTTGATAATTCACTAGAATTACAAAAACATTGATAAAGATTTAACATCAAAGTCCACAAAGCAATGTGGTAGACCGCGGTTGATAGCGTACAAATTATAGAGATACGTAGATGCCAATCCATTAAGGGATTTAAAAACAAGTGGTGCAACTTTGTACTTTATTCAATATAAAATAGGTAGCCAATGAAGATGCTTGAGAAGTGGCATAACATGATCATTTGAAATCTTGAGGAAGACCAGTCTAGCAGCATTATTCTGAGCAACTTGCAATTTGTTCAAATAAAGTATAGGTAAATCATATAAGAAAACGTTACAATGATCTGTTTGGCTGCATTACTGAAATAACACGTCTTTCAGCAGATGCAAATAGTAGCAAACTAAGCATTTCTACAATGAGTATATAGTGATCCTAATGTAGTTTCGACATAAGTATGGTGATTTTAGCAATGTTGTAAGTCACTAAAAATGAGACGTGCCAATAGATAATTAAACCACAGTGTCGAAAAATCTCTAAAACTAAACTTACAAACCACGATCATAAGATTGCATTTTTAGTTTCTGAAATAGATATTTCATAACCATTGGCAACTTCAAATACAGTAAAACATAATTATTTAGCACTTGTTCATATCTATATATATATATATATATATATATATATATTATCATAGACGCTATGAAAGTTTCGTTGATATAAAACATCATCAGTACAAATATGCGGCATAAACTAAATATATTACAATAGACTACATTTTAAATAATTTAATATTGCATGCTTTTAAAATAAATTCAATGATATCATGCTTAGTTGTTTATTCAATAATTGATCTTTGTTTGATTGTTTAATTTTAATGCTTCTCCTATTTTATGATGTTCTGATCTTAGTCGGATATAAAAATTTTCTTCTCTTAGTTGATGTTTGTGCATAAAAATTTCGGATTTTAGTTGTCCATTCATATGTTCCTAATTTCTTGTACCCAGATGTCGCTTTGTTTCCCCAACGTATGATTTTTCACAATCATCACATTTATATGTATAGACTAAGGAGGAAACTAATTTTTTTGGGATTCGTTGAAATGCAAATGCAAACTACAATTTTGATTGTTTAGCAGGATCAAAGTTTTGTCTTTAAAGTTGTTAACCACTTATTCATTAGAAGTGAATTATGCAAGGAAAATGCATGGAAAAAACAGATTAGCTTCTATTGTGCATTGTTTGTGTAGAGCCACTACAGCAATT
>CABFPE010000035.1:573680-612124 GCA_900660155.1 Hofstenia miamia | reverse complement strand
ATCCAAATTATGACGAATAATATGACCGATAATGTGACCGATTTTATAGTTATTTTAATAGTAGTTTGTAGCTAGCGTTTGTATATAGTTTTTTAGTAGCTAGCGTTGTGTCTTATTTTTAATATGTCAGTAGTTTGTAGTTAATAGTTTGTGTCGTAGTTTATTATATGTAGGAAGCTGCTCTATATGATATTAAATGTTTTTTACGTAATAGCAGCTAGTGTCTGTCATTGCAAACAACTACTGACAATATACGAATTGAGCTTGAGCACTAAGTCGATTTGTGTTCATAGTTTATTTCACTCATTAGGGCACACATAACAAATATAGTTTTCATGAGACTGAGCTGAGTTGGACTCACAATGGATCGAATCTGTAACTACGGAAAGGGATGGAGTTGTTGGCAGTTCTGGCGAACCTGTTATGATCTCAGTGACTTGGCGTCGGGCAAGTGCGCCCAGAGATTTCAGTCCTCTTCAATCGATGAAGTATCTAAACAATACTACTTAATAATTGTTATTGGAACATCTGTTAATGCAGTGTGGGATATACAATTAAAGGAAAGAAGAGGAAACTTAGATAATACTTACCCCGTGATAGCTGGCGCTGATCCCTGGATTGATTCACTAAATAGATTATCTAGTTATGAAGTGTTAGTTTCACCTGGGTAGCGATATTACAGTATGTCTAAAAATATTTCTTGTGGTTTATACTCAAATACAGGCACTGACACATATATGGGACTCGTTCCCAGAATTGAAAATCATGCGGTATATTTTTTCTTTTACTATGCTTAGAGATGGTTGTATGCCTGACTTGTTTAAGATATAATATTTGAGCTCTTTGAATTACTTGCAGGTTTACTACTATACTATTGAACGGGCATTGTTAAGAATAAAGTAACTATTTTGGTAAAATTGTCAAGAAATTGATAAATAAACCGTTTTGCAATAGGTTAGTGCGTGTGACCCATTTACCCATGCGACCCGAATAGGATTTAAAATGGCGAGACCCGGGAAAATTGTAAACTGAATGATCCACTGACCGAATTTAGAACGTTGCTTGAAAGTCTTTGATAACAGCATGCGTTCGTACACATTGAAATGAGCTGGACATCATGCTACTCTTCACTAATATTTGAACTCTTCGCCTCTTTATAAAGAAGGCAACTATATTTTTTAAGACGAAGTTCTAATATTTGTCAAAATTTAAGATGTCAAATCAAATGTACCGACATAATTTTTAATGAAGCGTAAATGCTAGCAAAGTCAATATACAATGCAATGTCAGTGATGTGTTTTAAAAAAACTATCTAAGATAAGATTTACGTCTATTCATACCAAGCAGCATTTACAATAATGACCTTACGCGGGCAAACATGTTTACAACTTAAAAAAGAGCATGCGTACCAGATAATCAATCATATGCGACATCCCCCTTCAAAGTAGGGTTTAAGTTGTAAAGAATCAGTCCTGAAGTTCTCAATTGGGTTGCACTTTGTAGTTGTGTTGAAGGGTAGGGTTTCGTCGATCACGGAGAAAGTATCGACCACATAGTCTTGGAGAACGTGCTTCAGGAGCAACTTCAGTAACTTCTATTATTCCTTTAGTATCGCTGTCTTGGCTGAAATCACTGTCTTCATCTTCGGTATTGTTGGGGTAATAGATTTGTTTATCTATTTTGCTTATGTATTAGAAGCAATTATAGGCTCATTATTCTGCTGCCTCAACAAGACAGTGTTCCGACCAATTGGAGAAATGTATTGTGGTGGAGAGTTGTTGCGATACATAACATTATCTTCCGGTTTCATATATTTGAAACTTTGTTGATTTCTGGAAATCTTATTGATCGTAGAAAAACTAGCTCGGATGGACTACAGGAGCGGGATCCTCCTTTTGATGCACGCAACATTAGTAGAATGCGTTGAATATAGTCAACCATGAATCCCAGATGCGGTTTCCAAATTGCAATGGCCCGTTTAATGGTTTGTACCATCCTCTCTGCTAGACCATTTGAGCTTTGGTGATGCGGAGGAGAGTACTCGTGTTTACATCCAATTCCCGAAAGCCATTGATTGAACTGTATACTGCGGAGCTCCAGAGCATTATCAGATACTAAAATTCGCGGAACACCAAAATTGGCAAAAAATCTTCTTAAATTTTGAATAATATACTCAGGTTTTCTATTGGCCATGACATAGCATTCTGGCCAAGATGTTTCAGCGTCAACAATTATCAGTAGATTCTTTCCGGGTAATTTATCTGATTGAGCGAAATCTACGTGTACTCATTCGAATGGGTAGTGAGTTTCTGGCCAATTGTGATTTGCATCTGAATGTTTATATTGAGATTTCTTTTGCTAACACGTGTCACAGTTTCGTATGTACTCTAGAACTTGAGCATCCATAGATGGCCAGAAATTTTGCTCTAAGATGTAGGATGTTTTATTAAGTCCAAAATGCGCTTCGTCGGCTTTTTTATACAGTTATCTCTAAGAGTTGCAGGGATGATGTATTTGTTGCCTTTCATTAGGCAACCACTATTTTCGCTAAGTTCCCGAGAGATTCTTTTAAATGGTTGTTGAGCTTGATAGCATCTGGACCACGAATTGTTCCAAAGGCACAAAATAATGCGCTGAAGTATGGGATCAAGTTCGGTTTCCAAACGTATATCACTCACTTCGATTATATTGCAACAATATGTTGGCTCGTCTTGTTCACTAACCATGTTTACTTCGATTCGACTCACGCAATCTGCATGCGTTATTGATAAGTGCAATTAGTATTTTATATTACCCCTTGCAGAAGATAAAGGGAACGTAATAACATCCAGAAAATCAGAGGGGATATTATGAATATCCAACTTTTAAAAATGCTAAGTTTTAGCAATAACTGACATTCTTAAGTCAGTCTAAATAAAATTACAGTAGTAAGCAAAAGTCCAACCTACCAACCAGGCAAAAAATTTTAATTCAAATGGCGACCATTTCAAGGAAATACATCATCAATAACTTCTTAGAATTTTGCTATGAGGTTGAAAGACAATGAACACAAAATACATGTTTTAAATTCTACGTAGAATTAATGAAAAAATATTTAGGAGGACATCTTCTTCAGAAATGTATAAACTCTTAGACTACTTATTACAATTGAACAGAGAGCGCTATCTAGTGGATTAGTGGATTAGCTGACGAAAAACTTGCAATTAATTCAGTTGATTTTAAAATATGTATTAGTGTAAAATTTACAGTATGTGAAATTATTTGCATTCCTCATCATGCTGGCCATGGGGACAACCTTATTGTTTCCATCTCCACCCAACCAAATATGCTATCGTCTTCGCACCTAAATAATTAGTCATGCACAGGCCTTGCTTCGCACTGAATACCTATGTAAACTCGTTTTTTTACAAAAGCCACCAAGTCACCACTGCTTACTAATGAGTAAATGGGTTATGCAAACAAATTATATAAATGGGCTGGACCGTAATACATTGAATTGGAGCAAAGAATTATATAGACCAATTCATGTAACTTTTTTAGGACTATGTGACCGAAATCCTTCTTGGGACTAGCAATGGGACTAGCTTTAGAATGTCTTTATCTGGCAGAACACTTTGCTGTACATTGTAACTTAGTAAAGTGCACATGTATATTTATTTTGAAAAAACTAATATACGAAATTATTCTTCATCGCTCGTTTCTTCATTGCTATCTAAAAATGTTGATCTAAATAATCATTCGAAATTTTCTAATTTCTTCATTACACACAATATTGTTTAATGAGAATATTTTCTATAATTTAGCTGTTGTTATTTTCACTATTAAAGCTTCATTTATGTTAATCATAATTATTATGGAGTACTGAATTGAAATTTGTAAATTACCAATCAATTGCATAAAACTATTTATAATAATTTTGTTTTATAAATTGCTTAAATACAAGAAATATCATTTACATGCTTTTGTTGAAATATGAATTGATTTTAAATATTTAGGAAAATCAAATGTTTAATTTTTACCCGATTTGAACATTGAATATTTCAATCCAATAGGCGCTTTTACAACCATTGAGTGTACAAAAAAAACAATAAATAAATATTGTTGTATTGAATGGAATTGGTGTTAAACACCCGTCAGTTTTTAGTATTTACTATACAAACAAGTAAATTAGAGAGTGTATTAGAATTGATTCATGAATTGAAGGTAGACAAACAGATGTAAGAAAATATTATCAGGAAATGTAATACGTATTTTGGGTTGTTTATAGTCATTGCTATGCAGACACATTATGAGATCTGTCTTAGCTGAAAGGTATTTTAATATTATATGCAAATTAATATTTGAAATTATGCACATATTTCCCCGATATTTCATTATTTTCATGCTTCAGACAGCATCTCAAGACTAATGAAATGAGGTATTTCTTTTTCATATAAAAAACTGGTTAGGACCGAGTGCTCAGTCTTGTGGGATCCCTCTTTTTGGTTTCATATATTTTAAAAAACTTTTCAAATGGCTTCCGATTTTCTAAAAAATGATTTACATAGTTTAAGACTTCCCTCGAAAAATGCATAACTTCGATTGTATTATGCAATCAATAGATGTTTGTATTATTAAAAGCTTTGTTTAAATCGACCTTGACTTCTAAAATAATCTTTTGTTTAAACGTTTTCTGAAACCATAAAAGCATGCATAGTAGTATATGGCCCAATTTGTAATGTAGAAAAATTGAGAGCTTCCTTCATCTAAGAAGAGTGTTATTAAGAAATATTCCGCATAAAACACCTAAAATTTTGTTTCACTAAAGGCCAACAAGCTAAATTAATATGCTAAGATGTCCATTCAACATTATTACCAATCACAATCACTGATCAACAACACAATTGTTAACCTGTTTCATTTCAATTAGGCCTATGATATTATATAATTCATTCAAGAACATTTCATTAATGGAATATATTTGCAAAGCAATATTGCAACATATAAAAAGCTGCTATGTACATTTAGCATTTCAGTTTTAATACTATTGAACATTACTTACCAACATAAGAGCAATCATACAATTTCTAATGGTTTAAGTGATTAACTAATGTGCCAGAGGCTTAAATAATATTTTCAACTCTCTCTTTTTGTTAAAGGTCTCTTCCCACTAATAATAATATTATAATAAAACGCTTTCATAAACACGAAAACTATAATTATGAGCATAAATCACGTAATATTGCAGTCGTGGGTTTCTGAATGGGCTAAATTTGATAAAATTCTTAAAAAATTGAGTAACAGGTTCCACATGGTTTAATATGAGGGGCTTAATAAACTTTTAAAAGCTTTAAGCAAATCAACATATCACGTTTTGCTGAAATTTGTCTTTCTGCTTTAAGTATGCTTGTATTTTAAAGTAATCATCTAAACTTAATACGAAATTGCAAGTTCCAATATTTCTTTTAATATCAGTATGACTTAACAATGGGTAGCGTGGAAAATTTTAAATAATCATATACCAGAATATTGTAACGCAATACACTGATTATAAGTAAATTAGAGGTTAAATAAATTTACATAGACATCCATTATATTTGGATAGCTCCGAAAATAAGTTGACACCAAACTGTCGCGGATGAATCCAATAGCGTTTTTCATATGGAATGGTTTTTATGAAGCAACAAAAAGGTTTTTCATTAAAATTATTACTTTGTAGTGATAATTTTAAAAGAATGTGTAACATTTTTCATTAGATAATTATAAAATTTGTTAAAATAGGACAATAAAACAGCTTCCCATTCCAATTAAAATGAAAAATAAGGAATGTATGCACAATTTATTACCGTTTGAATGAAGAGTGAAAGTTTGTTTTACAGTAATGCAGTTTATAGACATTTATGTTAACCAAAATTATTATTTGGTAGTTTTATTGCATTTCTAAAATTTTGAATAATACTGTAAAGAAGTTACTTTGTGCAATCAAGTAAATGTACAGGGATCATAAGCCTACGGTAAAATACATCTAACACCAGCAATTTTGTTTACGCACTAGGTATTTTAAGACTAAGCTAGTTATGTTACTACATAAACTAAAACAACTATAATTGTTAATTTTAATGTTCATCGCTCATTCCTGATGTACAGTATATTGTGTAATCAGGATTTGATATATGCAAAACAACATCTTATGAAGTTAAGTAAAGGAACACGATACACGAAATCTAACTTAGTTGATGTATTGGAAGTTTTCATAAAAAGTATACAGATTTCTAGCAGTAATGAAGTTGGTAATAACCAGAAATTTTTTTTAATCACTTTCACATAATATAATGTTTCCTTAAATTATATTCCAACTTATTGAATTTAATAAACACATATGCTGGCTTTCCTAATGAATTTGAAAAAGATATTTATTCCAAGGCTTACACATGCTTCCTTAACATAAGTAGTTGACCAATTAAGAACAATAAGAGATCCGCAAATGTACCCTAATATTAAAATTCACCAGTTTCTTTTACAATTTTGCGGAGGAACGCTAGGATTCCTAATCTTTTATCGATTGTGCAATTTGCAAATCCAATGCTATCGTGCAACAAAATTGATCGGTTTCAGCGGAGGAGTACTCAGAGAGTTGCAATAATTCACATCTCTTCCACTACAGCTTGCATTTTTGTGTGAATCTTCAACAATGAGTAGATTTAGCTTTTCTTTTATCTTGTTTACAAATCAGAATTTTGAAGATTGCGTAGTGCCGTTTATATCACTAGATCCTTTGTCCTTGATATATAGTGGTTCTACCACTTAGAACCTAAAAAATCAGGGGGCTAAAAGCTCGAAAAAATTTTTATGTGATAGTGGCTAAAGAATTAAACATCATTAACTTTAATTTTTTATGGTTTCTTGAAAAAAAAGTGCTCATAACTCAAGAGGGCTCAAAAGGATAGGGAGTCTCTCCTCTTTCAGGTACGTTTTAAAGATATTCTCGATCATGGTCCTATGAGGCTTGCCTTTGCTTTTATTATTCAACCAAATCGTTTTGGCGTCACTACTGCCAACTTAGCACAAAGCCCGCCTTAACTAGTTTGGAAAGTCCATTTTTTTTACAATATATATAATATTTAACAATTACATTTTAGGAAAAAATATTCAGCACTTATTTATTGGTTTTTTTGGGTTTGCAAATTTTTTTGCTTTTAATTCATTATAAAAGAATAATTGTGGCATCTTTTTTATTGTACGCATTGATATATGAAATTCTAACAAATTATTGCTGCATAATCTCATTTGTAAATTGCAAACATAATAATCTGGAAGTAATTTTTTATAAGAGTACGGTAACTTTAATAACAATTGTGTAATAATTAGTTTTACAATGTACTAAGAGGACGGCAACGTTTAAAAAACTCATAAAAACTTAACATCAGATGCCAAAACATAAGTTTTCAAAAACAGGGGGGTAGGTCCCCGTAGCTTCCCTGTCCAGGCTTGACGCCCCTGATACTAGTAAAAGGAAAAAATTTGCAAAGTTTGCAGATGTTTTTCTGTTATTAATGTTCTTCCAATTATGAAAAAAACGTGTTATTATTATGGTTAGTGTGAAAAACGAATGTGAAATATACAAGAAAATATATTTGATTACTTCTGAATGCGCTAAAGCAAATTTCATCATTTCCAACAGATAAAACAAATAGTTACTATATTTCAAAAATACCCACATTTTGAAATTTCAGAACGGCATCAAAAATAATGGTGGCATCATATTTTTTAAGCATTGGAAGGGAAGGGGTGGAATCCTCCTCCTCAGGATTGAAGAGCATAAAAAACCAGGTCAAATAGCTTAAGAAACCTAGTGTTTGCATGTACTACTTCCTGCCTTTTGAGTGACAGTGGAGTTACTCAAATAGTCGACAGACTGATGTGTGGGTGATTCCACTATCCGCGTCCGGACTTTAAACCCTAGAAGTGTACCAGGCTGGTTTGATTGTGAGAAACCTCTGGCGACTCCTAGTAAGCAGAGTGCTGATCTGTGTTGAGTCTAAGCAGCAGAGTGAAGACGAAGGCCGAACTTCAGTTGAGAGGGTTGTGTCTCGCCCGCTTTGGCCAACCAAGGCTACTAACAGTGGTAACTAAGAGAGCGCCAACTGGCTGCTTAGAGGTCTGAGAAAAATATTGGAGCTGGTTTTACTAAAATGCAAAGCATTCTAGCCACCGCAAAGCTGCCTCACAGGAAGGCACAGCAAATGCTGTACTTGGCCTATCTCAAAGGCCAGAGATAGAGAGTTTCCTCTCTGTATGACTGCCCTATGAGTCGCACCCTAACTGGTGCCAGTAGCAGTCTTGCTAATAGTGTTTCCAATATGTCGCCGTCCCCCCCATATGTATAAAGTACATATGGTGGCAACTTCTGTGCCCTGGTTTTAAGGTCTGATGTAGGTTTGGGATTCCGCACACCGACGCGCCCACTGAGTGTTAGCATTACCCAGGAACTACGGCGTGGAGGTACTCTTTGGGACGATTTAGGCATTGCCCTTATGGTTCCTAAAATAACATTAAAATGTTTTACACCTATTGAGTAAAAGAAAAAGTATTTGTTCATTTCAACTCATCCTTCAGATTTTTCAGCCTTATTTTACATTATATGGGATTAAATAAAAAATATATTTAAAAAAAATAGAAAGATGTACTTCCGGTAATTTTTGCAAGTGATATATTGGAAATTCATTGCGATATTTTGAAACCAGATTTAAAATTTGCATTCAGATCTCTCTCAAATAAATGGCAACATAATGCGAATGTCTCAAGTTATGAAACCAAACATGAATAGTGCTTCCCGATTTAATATAATCGAAGTCCACATAGCATAAAATAATTGCACATGTTTTGCAGAAAGGTGGTCATTGCTTTATTTTTCACTAATTAATGGGCGGATGAACTGTGGGTTTAATTGCAAAAGTTATTGTTTATTTTATTCATACAGGAATTGATTCGACATAATATATATTGTGCTATTAAAGGAAAGAAATATATTAATTAAAGCATTACAATTACTCTGAAATTAGTAAAAGCGTTGCAATAGATACATGATATTTTCAATAGATATATATGTATATATCAAGGATTACTAAATACAACCTGGTAGCGAAACAAAATACACGTTTTCCAAGGGACCGTCACTTTATGAAATACATTGCTTTTAAATTATGTTATGATTTGTTATCAATACATTGTTTTCTAGTTCCATTTTTGCAGGAACCCCTTCATTCAAATGTTACAATGAAAACAATGATTTTTTTTAAATTAGGACATAACTATTCATCTATATCAGAAATTTTTTTTAGAACCAGTACTTGACTAAAATAAATATTTTGCAAATGTTTATTCATTTAAACAAGCATATTTTTTATTTTAAATGCGAATGGAGCTCAATTATGCTCAAACAAAAAAATTTTCAATGGGACAAAGTAGTTGGTATTTCCTAAGCCGCTGTTCCAAACAATTTGAATTAATGTTTATTGGGAAGAACACACTTAAATTGAATTCGCCATCTCCCAAAAAATAAAAAAATCTCATGATGTATTTCTAAATTTAAAAATGTTCTTTGAGGAAAATCATCCAGATGTTTCCTACCGTTTGTGAATGCGAACTGTGCTTGTTCTGAATAAATTAGAAGCACTTTCTAAAAATGTATTAAGGTGTAACTGTAATCCTGCACTGCAAATTTGTAGATTCATGAATTTGAATATACATTATCAGTTCCCATATGATAATCCAAAAACTTATGAATTGTGATGAGTGCACGTACCTGCAATCTGGTTCAAGCACTTATTGAGGTGAGCAAATTAGTTTCAGAGACTTTGAAAGAACGCTAAATATTTTTAAAGGCAAACCGTTGACCACCTCATTCTTCTATCAACACTGAGATTATACATACCAAAATTAACAATGGTGATTAATGTTATATTGTATAAGGTATAGCTGAAAAAGTGCTTGAATTAATGAGACTCCACATTTAATACCGTATTGCACAATAAGCTGCCGGGTATGGTGAACAGTTCGATGGAAGATAATCAATCATGGCTGACACACTGGTTGATGTCGTACTTGAAGGGAAATAACCAAGTTGTAAGAAGCAAAGGTACTTGCAGTAAAGCTGAAGAAGTTAAAGTAGTCATTCCTCAAGGAAGCCTAATTCAGGATTTCTTTTCACTTTCGTTACCGATGGTATGCTAAATTTAGGCACTTAAAATATATATTTTTTACCATTACCTAGTTCTTTGGATATTATCAGATCACATTACAGTTTTTGTAATGCAACACTTGTGTAGAATTATTAGTTCGTTTCAAATGTAAAATATGTAGTTTCAGTTGACTTCAATCGAAGATGTCACAAACAAGCACCATAATGAGTTAGTTGTTCAGCAATGGCTGCAGAAGTCTGCAGTTCCTATTGTAAGGCAACTTGCGTATTCTCTTGATATCAATTTGCCTAGACATTGACGAAACATGGAAACTTTTTCTTTGGGATACACTTCACATATTTCAAAGAAGGTCATAATAACCTGTGACTCAGGACTTCTATAGCATTTTGAGGTATACATTTACTAAATTCAAGGATTACATGTCCTCTACTATTTAAGTAGAAGGGGAGGTTGTAACTACATTTGGGCCACTCTTGTATGTGCATTGCAATTATCAAGCTATTTTTATAATTTGTTTAATTTTGTCTACCATAAAACTTTGGTAGTAAAAGTGCTGTTTTTGGGACACCCTATATCTTAAGCGGAAGTGTTTATTGGTTTGGATCATCGCTTTGAATGATCCATCAATTAATTATATTTTGTAGATCTGCATCTCTTGATAGATACAAATTGTGATTTGCTTTTCAACTATGAGCGAAACCGTTCCAGAGCATTATCAGCAATGACAAGCCTGTGCTAAAAGCACCATGGTAAAATATTATTGTCAATGATGTTAACAAATCGATACCAAGGTTTAAGAGGATGAGAGAACAATGTGTAACTGTGGTTGATCGTTTTCACTGAGTAGATCATTTTGAATATGGAAAAATGCAATTTTTCAGCTGCAATGAAAATAGTAAGAGCGCACTGCTTAAAAAGTAATTTTATCTACCTCAAGAATTTTAATTGGAAAAATTTGGCAAACAGTTTCTTCCTTGAAGCATGTTAATCCTCATTTCTGATAATATGAAAAAAATCTGTTAATTAACTTTACCTGGGAATGTATTTTTGAAACTGGGAGGGATTGGAGGCTAAGCAATATAGCTTAGTTGTTCGTGAAGTCAATATGAGGCCGTCAAAAATTATTATTAAATCAGTACTTAGAATACCTTTATTGAATCTATTTTCAGTATTTACAGTTACTTTTGCTTTTATAAAAAGGATTAATATCATAGTATAAAGAATTAATATAAAATCATTCTGAGAAATTTTAGATGCTGTCCAGTTCGGAAATGTTATTTCAAATTGAAATACAAACGTCCCTTCAAATTAAATATCTTGAAAATATTTCTCTGCTTTATATTTTAGCCTATAATCATTTAATATCTTTCCCAATGTTGAGTCCTTTGTATACTTTATTCATTCATTCGCAGAACTAAAAAAAAACAACTTTTAAACCGCTCATTGCACTTTAGAAATCAAAATCACATATTGACTATGAAACTTCATTGTGGGAAATTCTATTGCGAATTTCTTAACATGGTTGCATCTAATGTTAAGATATTTACAGCATGTAATTCAATGTCTTATTTTTAAATGTATTTTCGCTGATAATCTGGAATACCAATTTATTACCATAAACAAAGAAAATTTGAATAATTTCAAAAGTGTTCCTTGTTACATATTCTTATATTGTATCTGTGCTAGTGAGTTTAAGGGACTCCCATCCAATGCAAGTGATATCATACAGGCTAAAAAAGATGACTTCAACATTATTTATACCTATGAAAATCAATGCAAGTTGTTTTTATATCAAGAAGAAGATCCGTACATTGATATTTTCAATATTACTTCAAGTTTTGGAAATCAAACTGCCAAAGAATTCAAAGTGTTATGTGGACGCTTGAAACGGAAGAACTCACTTTCTCATAACTCTAGTAATATACGAAATGGAATTATAATATTTGTGCTATTGTTTGCATACGGTGCTATGGTATTTGTACTTTTTTATTTAAGGATATAGCAAATCACTAAAGTGTCTAATTTTCAACTTCCCAAAGCTCGATGAATTTTACAAAAATAAAGGTTATTATGTTAATTTATATCAATCAAAATTGCAAGATGTTTATTATACATTTTAAATAAATTTTAATTTAATATTTGTATTCTCTACAATACTTCTGAATATTTCAATTTTTTGATTTTGCAATTGAATTTTAATGTATGTCTCTGAAGAAATTTGTGTGAATTTATGAAACAATTTCATCCTTTAAAATTATTCTTATATTTTTGAAAATACTATAATTATAATATTCATGTAGTGCCTCTTACTATGTTAGAAATATCTTATTTTCAAATTCACTAATTATTTATTAATTTTATATACATTGGACAACAATTTGGAGGGGTATAATTTTGCGTTTCAAAATAGGAGAAGGTGGGCAGGTTAGATTGATGTACTTTTGTGGTTTTCTTGTGCCATAATTCTACATATTTTGTCATTGCTCGAATGCACATTAAAAATACATGTTTTGTCTTTAAGGTTAGTCTGAAAAAATAAACATATCGAAATTATATTAACGTGTCCCACTATTAGAGCAAGTTGATACTCCTCCAACAATAAAAATTTAATAGGTGTGAAAAGAACACCTCTAAAAGTTAATAATATTTCACTAAAAATTCAGAATAATAAAAAATCTATTTAAAATCTATATTTTGTAAAAAATCTGACTCTGAGCGAAACACTTTTTAAAACTGATTGAACCGCCAACCATATATGCCTAGGATCAGTCAACATAATTTATCGCCACTACTAAATTAATATTAATGGACTTTTAAAAATCAATAACTAACAATGTTTCATTATAGTATATAAAAATTTTAATTTTATGAGACACAATAATACATTGAATTGACTTGCCCTATTTGAACATTTGGAATGAATACATTTTTACAAATTTATACAAATTACTAACCATCAATGCATTTCTGGGTAATTGCTTTTGCAACTGTATAAATTTCATTGAGGCTTCTCTGGGTCAGAATTCTACTGGTTCCATTTTGTAAGAATGGATTTGTTCCCAGTCACCTCCCAAGTTATTTTCATGAAACTATCTGTTCCCATTGTCCGACTATATGACCCTTATTTTGACTAAAACTTTTATTTTGAAATTTGTGATCGCAGTGTTTTCACTTATACCATCAGTCCCATGTTAGTTTTTTCCCACTGAAGTATTTTTGCCAAATCGGCCTGAGTAGTGTTTGCCGAGATGAGTATTTATTTCAATTATAGTGAACAATTTGCCGTATACTTAAAGTTTTGTATCTGTTCAAATAAATGTGTATGTAGGAATAAACAACGAATTTCGGATTTGCACAGTTATGGTTGGGTATCTTACCAGTGATGAGATAATTTATAACTTTTCGAATATCGTTAAGCGAAAACTAGGAAAAATATATATACTTCTAGTAACATCAAAATTCTATGTAATGTAAGAAATTCATGGAAATGGTGGGACGGGTCTTTAAAATTTCATGAATCATACTGACAAATTGTCTGTTATAATTTGATTCAACTAACTTTATTAACCTTAAATAAATCGTTTTTCCATATTTACAAAGAATTTACTCCAACCCTATTCGACACATTTGATAATTATGGGGCAAGGGTAGGTCTATTGGGGGACATGCTTTAATGTAATTTAGAAAATTTCTATTAAAGCATATTGCTGTGGCTGAGGTAGTTGGAAAGATTAACAAGTTTTCTTTGAAAATTCCGTATTTTTGAATAAGATATAAATTCTCTCCATGCCTAATGTTCATGTATTTATAAAGTTTTGAGCAAATGGAGGCGAAAAAGAATCATGATGTTTGCAAAGATGTTCCAACCCATTGAGGCGTGCCGTGGGCAAAGTCAGAGGCTATGAGTTCAAAGGCACGCCTCGATAGGACAGATCCGGGTGGTGGATTAAGAGCGAAAAAGAAAGAGAAGACCTTTCTCTATCATGTGGTGCTTTCAGATTTAGCAAAGCCTTAAAAGTTTTTGAGCTATAAGTATTTAAAAAATTTTAATAGGATCATGAAATTTTTCAAAGATCCCTGAGCAGTTTAAGGTTAAAAGGGTTTCTGAGAGGAGAGGATAATGTAATTGCAATACAAATGTAAGTGGGCTTGAATTTTCAGGCCAATCGTAGACCCCAATAGTATATACATATATATATATATATATGGGACCAAATATATTGATACTAGACATGACTGAGGCCATTATAGTTCTGGGCGCATATAAAACTATGGCTTTACATTTTGAAAATATTGAACTTTCTTGCACTTTCGCTTTTTTGAAATTTATGTGAAATTTATTAGTTTTCTACTAAATGTAGAAAAAGAAGAAAAAGCTATGTAAATGCAATTAGCATTCAAAATGATGTCAAACAACAAATATGTATCAATTTTGTGAGCTAATTATTCGCAAATTCAAATGGACCAATATTGGTACCAATAAAGGACCAATGATGGCCCCGCAACAATTGGTGTTATTGGGAGTCAGCTTAGCCGTCTAAATTTTCCGGCGGCTTTCTGACATAAAACATCTCGGTGATGGCGGCTATTAATTAATAATAACAACACTTGCGTATCAATCTCTATGTAGAAATTTACAAAATAAGATCAATGACATCACCTATGTCACTAACTCTGCGTTGAAAATATCAATATAGACTTTATATTCTTAACTGTAATGGCTATTCGCAACAAACCATTAAGTTTCTTTTTTCACAGTTGTAGATTAAAATCATAATTACTTTAAAGACAAGGCCATTTAAATATAAAGTGTACTATGCCAAACATAACCATACTATGTGCATATTCTTTGAAAAAAATAAAATTTTATTGCAGAATTTCTGTGAAAAACATTGCCAATCGCTATTACTAAAATATATGAATACTTTTTACCGCAAATACAAAAATAGTACAAACTACACTATGCGCTAATTTTGTGAAATTTGGAATTCATCGGCAACAGATAGTGTTTCTCTGTTTCCTCTTTGATATTGGCTGATTGAGACGAAGACAACTCGAACAATCTTCTCTGGCGATACGGATCTGCTCATTTTGGTTGTGAAGCAAGTGACTGACAAATGAGTACATGGCTTCTTTGATATTGTAGCCCGTCTTGGCGCTGACTTCAGCAAAATCAAATTCCAGTCCTCCATCACCTAAGAGACCTCTTACACTGCAAGCGTCTACCACTTTTTTATTAGTGCACTGCAAATCGGCTTTGTTCCCTAAAAGTAAAAATCATACAAGTAAAGAACTTTAGAGCAAAATAATTCGATTTTAACGGTAACTAAACATTATTGGTTCCAGCCCTATCGAATTTGGTTCTGTACAATCCCATGAAATTTTGGGACTGAGACTATGTATTTCAATGGAGTGGGATTAACATGTGATTGGGACAAAAAATAAAGAACCTGGAATCAAGGATTTCAGAATGTTATTCATAATCTTTCTAATTTGAATTAAAATAGAAGTTATGCCGATGAACAAATGGGACTATCGGATCAGAAAATTTCAAGCAAATGGTATGAGTCCAAATCCAATGGGACTAAAGGGGAAAAGCAGTAAGTTTCTGGTCCCGCAGAACCCTAACTACTAGCTTTAAGAGCTATGGAAAGATGTGGAAATTAAGGGAAAAACGTGGAAATGTTTTTAAATTAGTTATGGAATGAAAGACAATCGTAAGCCTGACAGATCTATTAGGGAATATGCTTTAATGTAATGTTGAAAGCCTAAACTAAAGTACATTGCTTTGGCTGAAGTTGTTGAAATGATTTACAATTTTTCTTTGAAAATTTCGAATTTTTGAAAAATATTGAAATTTTCTCTATACCAAATTTTCATGTATTCATAAGATTTTGACCCCATGAGGCAAAGATATGAATATTGTTTCAATGAGAAATAAAATTTTTGTCAAAATATTCAAATTTTTGCATACCTAGTGTTCAAATAATGAACACTTGATGTACCCTCAAATATTCTGTTTTCTAAAGAACCACTGTGCTAGCCAAATTCATGTCGCGAACTAAGGATGAAAAAGAAAATATGAGGCAATTTTCTATTTTGTTGTAGTTTCAGATTTGAGGTATCTTTATTAGTTCGTGAGTTATAGGCGTTCAAAAATTATTTAGAGAAGCCATCACATGTTTTAAGAAATTGCTAGTGAAAATAGGGGTAAGACATAAATTTAATTGGAAAAATATTGAATTTCTGATCGCTATGACTGGTAATTGTTGTAGTTTCGGGAAAAATTCAAAATTATACCCAAAAGTAAAAGAACCGCATCTTCAACTTTTCCATTCAATTCTGCCGCCCATCCTCTTATATTAAGGAATGTTTTCTCTTTAGTCACGTCATATAGTAAAATGACCCCGTCGGCTCCACGAAAATACGCACGAGTGAGTGTGCGAAATCGCTCTTGACCACATGTATCCCACAGCTGCAATGCACACATTTGACTACCAACCTAAATCACAAATTTATGTGCAAAAACCTCATTTAAATATTTTTTTGAAAGGCACAACTAATAGACAGATTTAGAATTGATAACTAGCTAAGCTTTACTGATAAATTGATTGAACTGAACAGAAGGCATTCTATAGAAACTCCCCTGTGATGTATACTGATCTTGCATCAACTCTGATATTCATGAGGATTTTCACTTTGCACAAATCCACGTAGTATTAATAACAAAACTGCAAGTGGTTCTAAAGTCTTCTTTGTCCAAAGCTGTACATAACATTCAAACTAGGGTGCTGCGGGACCAGGTTTTTTCTTGGTTCAAATCCCATTTAGTCTCATTGTATTCGATGCTTGTCCCATTTCGTCCCAGTCCCATTAAACTGTAAGGTCCCACAGTCTCATTTGTTCACAAAATAGCTTCTATTTTTTCCCAATCGCATACTGGCCCCAGTCCCCTTGAGATTTCTTGAACTGGATCAGTAAATCTCATGGAGTAGACGCCCTCGCAGTATTTTAGTTTAAAATAAATCTTACCATTCCATAAAATAATGTAATACACTTGAAATAATAAGACAGGTTATACAAGTGGGCTGCAATTAGAAACTTACAATTAGAAAATAGGAGGAATAGTAATGTATAAGATTGATATTATTTGGTTTTTCACTAAATTTCAAATTAATATATTTTACTTGAATGTTTCTTGTTGTACAATCGAGTCCAATGGTTGATGACATGGCGGGGATGTATTCGTCATGGCAAATACGATGAATTAGAGTTGATTTGCCGACACCGGAGTCTCCTAGTAGGATAATTTTAAACATTCGATCTACTGAAAAAGTCGGCGCTTCGGTTTCACTTAACAGATCTCTACTGTGCTGAACGTCCTCTCTAATCCAATGATGCATGTCTTCATCACTGCAGGCGGCACCAGTACAAGAACTCGTTTCTGATTCTCTTCTACTGAATATACTACGTGGTCTAAATCAGTGTATTACTAATATAATATTGTATTTAAATGCTTTCTTAAGCAGTTGATATTAAAATAGCTTAACATGACTGGTTGTGGAAATTCTAGGTATATTTGGGAGATGAATTGTGATAATAAAGTGGTGGTCCACTCAAAACATAGTAATGCAAACTGAAAAGATCATCCTTGTTGCTGGTAAGAAATCTACTACCAAAATAGACTAATTAATTTTCTTTTAAATTAATAATCAAATAAATGTATGTATATAGAAAAAGTAAAAAAAATATTTCACACTAAAAAGGATACTTTTTTAAAGCAATTATAATAATATTTCCATAATAAACTATGCTCATCAGCACAATCTCTAATTAAAATTATAATTTTGAAAATTATGTTATACCTTAATGGAATCATAGTAAGATTCTGTCGGAATAGTTTCCTGTCACATGCCAGTTCTATGGTCTCATTTAGTCCAAAGGCATAACTTTTATGTGTGTTAAAATCAGCAAAAATTATGAGCGGTTTTAAGGCTTAATTATAAAGTAGCGCATTAAATTGAGAAAACAAAAGGGTTAAAAAAGAGTATTGATAGAAATTCCATACCAAAAATTTAAAAATATCCAACTTAGATTTTTATCGTTTTTTCAAAACCCTATTAGTTTTTAGACAACGCATCATGACTGACTATTTTAAGACTTCTCCATTCCACAAGAAATTGAATTCACTTTACATGTAATTGAACACCAACAAATGGAAGTAATGTGAATTGATTTGTTTACTTTGCAGTCGCATTTTCATTGCAATTAATACTTAAATAAAGTTCAACAGTAAAACAATACGACTTGTTTTAAACTAGAAGACTTAGCTAACTAAAAATTATCGTAGTTAGACTTGTACATATATCATCTTCACAAAAACTAGAGACATTCAATTGCTTATTGAAAAAATGAAACAATTGAAGAAAACATTGCTCATTATTGAATGAACTCAATTTCTTCTTATGTGTTATAATTGAAATGAAACCCTGAAATTGATAAAGTTATGCATTTTTATAAACAAAATCAACATAAATTAATAACATGAATAATTGTCATGGTATTAAGTAAAGATTTTCAAACTAACTGTTCTGCTAATTTTCTCTTGAACTCTATAAACCTGACACAAAGATATGCTTTTTGATGTAAATTGATCGTTGTATGTCTAGGCTCTCAATTTGAAGCTTGACTTTGTACAAGATCATCAACAAAGCAATACAAAGCCTTTTGTAATTGTTAGCAAAATTTATGAAAACGACCATAATTTACAATAATAGTTCTTGTATAACACAAAATTATTCCTATGTTGATGTTGATAATAAATATCGTTGTTTATTGATGTCACTGTAAATAAGCTAAATTGATAATGCATAGACACTAGTTTATAAATAACTTGCTGTAGAAAGCAAAAGAAACTTAGACTATTTTATGAAGTGTACTTGAGATCGTCTGCCAAATGGGACTTGAATATCAAAGGCAGACTTTGAAATTCATTTCGTGGTTATTTAGATTGAATTTATGTTGTAAAACCGAGAAACTCGAAATCTATTTCCAATCTTATGATCACCTTTTCTGGTTTTATGCACTTATTTTTTCAGGACTTACATGCAATTTCTTTTTAAAAAACATGCATCGCATGAAAAATACACTCTTTCTTTTTTATAAGAATCAAATGCTCAAAATGCTCAAGATTAATGAATTATGCAAAACCAACCTGATGCTAATCTAATATAATGCGATGTTGGTACATTTTGGTAATTTGTGTTTTTTTATTCTAACAATAATATTTTTTGTATGGTTTTCACTCATTCTAACGTTTAAATGTAATTAGAACATACATAAGTAGTTCAATGTTTATTTCCTTAAGAAAATTCCTATTTCTATAGTTCTCTGTGTATAAAAATCTTGACTCTTCAAGTAATGATACCCAAGATTCGCTTTTATAAATACTATTTGACCTGCAAAAATTTTTAGAATCATGTAAGAATATTTTAGGCTCATATTGACTGAATCATTACGAATCATTAAGGCTTGGCTCGATGTATGCAATTCCTTTAAAAAAAGAAAATAAAACACTGGGATGTTTAAACTGATCCAATGAAAATATCGAGAGAACAGAACATTACGTATAGAAAATAATTGTATGCTACATTCACCAGTCTTGTGAGTGGTTTTTAAAGTCATCAAGAATCTGCAAAGACAGTCGTGATAATGGGTTTGCTCTGAGCTTAAATAAGAAAAGACATATCACCAAAGCATTTTGTGGTAAGACAAAAAATTTCCAGACCCGAAAAATGTCACTGCATCCCTTACTTTGGTAATGGAATATAATTGTGAATAATAGAATGAGGATATTAGATGCATTTGTTGCGTCACACAATAGAATATTGAACAGATGTGTTCATAAGAATAAACATTCTCAAGCTACACTCATTGTTTGCTTTGCTGCGACGTCTTTTTTGCTAACAAAAATTTGCGTGATGTTTGATCACTTCCATTTTCAACCGCTTGGCGGATATGCGGTTATTCTGAATTTTTAATTAACTATTCAAAAGCTATCACAATTATGGGTCCTTATTCGTTACATTGCAGAAGACAGTAGTAAAATATAAATGTTTAATAAATATTATTTCACAAGTATACAATTTAACCCTAAATAACCTGGGCATTTTTTACAATTTGTGAGGGCTTCTATTAAAAAATTTTTCAACGTTTGTAGCTCACTAAATAATAAGAATATACAAAATCTGAAAACACCACTGGATAGAGAATCATCTCATTTTCACTTTGTTTTTTAATTCTGTACAGACGCGTCACTCTTAAAAGAAATTACATCATATTAACAAATTTACTAATAAAAATCAAAACTTATGCTAAAATACGCGTAAATGATTTTATGAAATTACTGGAGGTGCATACCCATTAAAATCATTTCGTTGCATCTCACTTCACATACATTTATTAAATCAACCTGGTTCATTCACACTTAATTTTTGAGGGGTTTTAAATTTTGTGGATTGCGAGATTTGATGGCAGCCATGAAATTCAATGAACATAAAAATATTAAGGCTTTACCCTAAATGACTCAGGCAGTTTTAAAATTTTTTGATTATTTCTATAAAAAAATTTTAAACACTCATAACTCAATTCGACTTTTTACATTCAGTACAGCACATCTGAATGGAACCTACCTGGTCTGTTTAAAGAAAAACAAAATAGTTAATACTAGTTGTTCCAACCATGGTCTTTCGTTTCGCTTTATAATCTGAACACTGGGAATGGGAACAACTTGAAAATTTTGCAAAAATTAGATTTTTATTAAAACAAAATTAATATTTTCACGCACTTCAATCACAGGAATAGTTTTTATCACAAATGGTCACTATAACCGGTGATCACATTTCCCATAAATGTGTCAATGTTTAAGGACTTCCAAATTTCTGGATAGGCTTTGTAATTGTGGACGAAACTGATTGTCCCTTTATGGATAAAATTGGTGCTTTAAAGTTAACTTTTTCTGACATTCATTAATTTAAAAATGGAACTATTAATCGTTTAAACAATTGGTGCCGTTTTAATAGATGTTAAGAAAGTAATGGATTTATTCAAATCGGTAATTTTTTAACCTGCATGCATACAGTAGAAAAAATGAAAATATAATGCGGCGCTTGGGCTTTGTTGCTATCATTCCTTAATCCCCCCTCCCGTGGTTCACAGTCGTTTCGAAGACCTTAATTTTTTGTTTGCAAAATGTGTAAAATGGCATGGGGAAGAAAGACCTACTTCATTCAAGTACACAATATCTGCTGAACTTTTCGATTGGAAGAAGCTTTCGAAACTTGTTCGGAAATTATTGATTATTCATTCAGACATCATATCAAGCTAAAATATCTTTCTACTACTGAGCTTGTTATTTTGAAGCAAGGAGCATCACTTAATCCTGAAAACGTTTGCTTAATTGTTTACTTTTCAGTTTTTTTCGAGACAAATGCACCGATTAATCGAAAAAATTTTTGCGATTAATTGATAATAGATTTTCGCATTTTTTAAATAAAGGACCTTTGAAAATTACACTGTAGTTTTAAAATGTAAATATATCTTTTTCTTTAGATAATGAAATTGTCTTGCTTCAAAACTATTTTTGTAAGGATATTCATATTTGAAATAGGCTGGATAGACTCAAGAGTGAATGTGGATTGACTACTTCAAAATTTTACGGACGCGACCCCATCCGACACAGTTTTGACACAATATTATTCGATCGGAAAACGGTCGGGTTTTGTCATGTGGGAATTGATGATAACTATAGGTAATCCCGAATTGAAATAAGGTCATTATGTGGTGAAATGGAGTTATTTTAATCCCAGACATTAAATTTGCATTAAATAACGAGTATTCTACAATTTCATTAAATTTATTTGCATTAGTCTAATTGTTATAGGATCTAAAGTGCGTACAGCTGTTATAAAGCTACAGAAACTTCATTGTGCACAAACATGTCAATCTCTTCGGTAGACATTATTACGTCTTAACTTCACACTCGGGAAATGTAACAGCCCAAAAATATCAAACCCTATAAAATATGACTTTTATAAAAAAACAATTGGTAATTCATTTAAAAATAAACAGACTTCTACTGCGATGATCTAACACTGAAAGTAGGCTGTCTTTAAAGTTGGTTATTGGTCACGTAAGTAATTCCATTCATTTTAAAATGGGAAGATGAAATGCAATTAGCGGAAATCTAATAAACGTTTAACATACAGGGTCAAACCCATAGATTCAATTAATAGCGATAGACCGTGATGGGAACTGCAGCCGCCTAAATACCAGAGTTGCAAGGGATTTAATATTTTCCGATCCATATCCAATCTAATTCCCAAACATTTGCGTGAATCGATTCATAAAGGATCCATATACAACAAGAAAAACATTTTCACTCTTCTTGAGATGTTTTAAACGCCTTAAAGGACAGAAAGTTACAGATGTATCTCAATACACGTGGCGTTTTAATCAAGGCCTAATATATTGATTATAAAATCAAACATGTAGTTATCTAATAGGGTTATGTGATTGGTACACACACATGCTATGATCAATTTTGTGCAGAAAATGGTTGTGAGTATATTTTCATTGTTCTGAATGAATAAACTTTTTGTTAGCCTATATTTTTTTGCAATGATGACTGGATATCAATCGATCGGATCGATCCATGTTTAGATCCAGATCCACGGCAACCCTGCTAAGTACTGAAGAGGGTTCAGGGAATGACTACCAACAATTTTATGGAAATTCTTTTAATAATAATAGTAATAATAATTATAATAATAACAACATACATAACATTAAAGTTATGATTTTAAGTAAACTGATTTACATGTGATAATCACATAACACAAACTTAATGTACTTGCCTCATTGAATATTACAAGATATTACTTTCAATATATCATAGTCTTAATTGCAAGTTTTTTAAAACACTTACAATAGTCTTCGCGATTTATTAAATATGTTCGTATTTATGTTATTAAGCATTTAATATTCTATATTGCAGAGACGTGAGACAAAGTGGCTTTTTGGCATACATTGAAATAACTTCTAGTATCACCTTACTCAAGCCTAATTAGGCTGACAAGCTTCCACAGAATAGTCTTATGTTAATAAAAACGTAGCCTTCATGCAAAATTCATTTTCGCATTGGAACTTAATGCGATTCGGCAAGAAAAACAAAACTTTTGTAATAAATCAAATTAAATATGCAAATAAATTCTATTGCAAGAATTATACAATTAAATGATTGTATTGTTTTGTGCAATGCATAAAATGATGCAAACAGATGGTGCGACACAGTTTCTTTAGACATGCTGTTCGTTTAAACATTAATCTTTTGCCGATTGTGCAAATTGTCATGCATGATGCATGTTCTAAAAATAGCAGTCTTTCAGTCAAATAAATGACTTTGAATCCAGAAATATTTTTATTACAGCACATTTCCATGACTATGTTGAAGATCTTAAAATTTAGTGAAAGGTGACTTCCGTTTTAAAAGACCTGTGCAAATCTGTTTGAAATCATAATCTGAACAATCATAAGGATTTATAAGGATATTTTAGTCTCAGAAAGCATGTTGTAAGATTTGATTTTTAGCACCCTGGCAAAAGACAATGAAATTAATCCAGGCAATTTTAAGGATTTTTGATGTTTTCAATAATATTTTTTAAATGTTCATAGCTCACTAAATAATAAATATATCTTGTCCAGGGTTTTCGGGTTTTGATTCCAACCACGAAATTGAGAAGAGGTTTTACTCTAAATAACTCAGGCATTTTTTATAAATTGTGATCGTTTATAAATTTGTTTTTAGCACTCATATCTCACTACTGCGCGAAGACCTCTGACTGTCCACAGCGCGTCTGAACGTGACTTGGGTGGTCTACTTACATAAAACAAAATAGTTGAGGTTACTGCAATCAACCTTGGACGACTTTACATGCGAACAGTAGCTATGGGAAAAATTTGTAAAATCACATTTTCCATTGAAAAAAGGTTAATGTTTTCATATAATTCCAACATATGAACAATTATTTTCATAAATTTTTACCATAACAGAGAAGTACCCCTACCCATAGTACCCATAGATGTGTCAAAATCAAAGAACTCCCAAATTTCTTATAAGTTTTTAGAAAGTTGTTGGAATATTTGGACACAACTGTTTGGTACTTTAAAGTCACAATGGGCAGTTAGAGTAAACTTCTAATATATTTCCCAATATGTTCAATAAAATTATTGAGCTAATTGTTTTGTGTCGATGTAGAATCATTTTTGCATCTTCAAAGTTAAAAAATGTAATAAATTATTCAGTGGAGGACAGTTATTTCAAAATTATAATAAACTCATTGCTGTTGCAAATTTATTAGTAACAATAGCAGGTGTTTTTAACGAAAGGGTGGAACAATAAAGCTGATACAGCGCTTAGCCATTTTAAGGCATTTATGCCAACTTATGAATAAATTTATAATTCACCTAAAAAAATATTATCATTTTCAAATTAGTGCAAGAATGAAATGAAGAAATCTAGCTTCAATCATTCAACAGTTGAAGCTTAAATACAAAATAAAAGTTATTCACTTTTTCAGATTCGGGATGAAGCTTTGCAACCTAATTTTCTATAATACTATTACTACTTCAGTTCTTTTTAAGATGCAAATGACCTTAAAATAGATGGTGGCTTTTTACTTACCATTACTTTGAGGATTTAAATTAATCACGCCAAGATCTACTTTGAAGTGATTGGTCTCCTTGTTCTGAATTTCCAGCTGTTGTTGAAATATTCGTGAGGTCATTTGTCTTGGGAACAGCAGTTTCTGTTTTGCTGATAAACCGAAATTTGCTTCAAATATGATAGTAATCGCTAATACAAATGGATCAGACGCAAATATTCAAGCAAAAATATATCAATGCTAAAAAGCAATATTATCAGACTTGGACGTGCATTTTCAGGTCATCACTGTGAAAATGAAAACAATAGTAGTCATTCAGTACAGCCGGCCTGCAAACGGATCAAGAAAAATTGAATAGACCAAATCTAACGTATTAGCTGATTTTCAAAAATTCAAACAGGCTCAAATTATTAATTATTTTTTAAGATACCGATAACACTCTGTGAGAGTTACAAGTACTGTATATTCATATTTTCATTAATAGACAAAAATAACGTTTGGCAAAATGTCATAACTTTGTCATTCTAATGAACAGAAGATTTTAAAATGTTTTTGTCTGTCATTAACTTTACTATCAATGTAATGATTTACTTCATCAAGTACATGTAGCTTTACAAATTTTGAATGATCATTAATAACTCAACCTATCCTCTAATTTTGCTTTATAGCCCTAACCCAAACACGGAGATACCAAATTTTGGGAAGAAACTGTCCTAACCTAACTACCTAGTGGTGTTAAGGATACAAAGCTCTTTATCCGCATTTTCGAAAAATTTCCTCTAAATTTATAAAGAAATTGATATCTGTAGTATTCTCCCATCTATTGGGCAATGTGCTCTCATTTAATGATGAACATTTGTATCAAAATTATTCCTGTGCTAGAAGTACTTGAAAGTCAAGCAGTTTCTGAGTAGAATGACATTGACGATAATATATTTAAATAAGTGATTAACCGAATTGCAATTAAAACATTATGTATTTACATTACGCTAGATATTAAGGTTCTGTGGGAACAGAAGTTTATTGGTACCAATCCTACTTATCCCACTTGATTTTGTTCAATTCCGTCCTATACCAGTCTCATGTGGTCTGACTGCACAACTATATTTTGAGCGAATCTCGCAAAGCAATAATAATAATAATTTGACATTTTTGAAATCCATGGTCCCAGTTTTTTCATTTATGCAACCAGTCCAATGTTCTTTACAGCGCCGCTGAAGCATTTATTCCCAGGTACCAGTTCCATTGAATTAAATACCCCATCCCCAATCCAATTTAGCATGCCAAGAATAATCAATTCAGAAACACTTTGTTTCAAAATGTATCTCAACTGACTGCCAATTAAATATTTGCTCACGTCTAGTGCGAGGTCAGGCTTTTTGGTACAAGATTTTTCAATGAATATGTTACTCTTACATCTTTGTTACAATTATAAATATATATATATATATACGTTTTAAGACTCCATACCAAAGTGAGGTACTCTTAGTGGACCTTTAAGAAAATTACCTTCTAAAAATATATTTATTTCTGATAATTTATAACTACGTTTGGATTATTATTTATGCACATAAAATGAACTTAACTTAGAAACATAATCATTGAATCCATCTAGTTACTACAACAATGCTAAATTCCTGCTCAACATGTAATAACAAAGATTTCTCCATATTGCAGCCAAATAGGTCTTTACAATTATAAATACCTAAAGTCCCATTTATTCATATATGATATGAATTGTTTGGTTTCAATTTAAAATATTAAAGGTTTCTTTCCATGTTAAAATTAATGCGAAAAGTTTTTGGGTAATGTATCATAATACGACCTCTGACAATTCACACAAATTGATTTTTTATCAATTTTTATAAATTTCACATATTTTTTATGGTTGGTTTTTAAAAAAATGCTGTCGCAAGCAATACTTAAAATTGTATTCTCTTCTGTTTCGGTTTATGGCTGTTTACAAACACTTCATATTCCATGAGAAATGATAAAGTTTTGTATCATTTAATTAAAAAAAATTTGCAAACAATTTCAGTGGTATTTAAATAAATCGAATTATTGCATTCGTGAATTTCTATATTTAAATGCTTATGAAAAAGAAAAATTTGAAAATATAATTGTTATCAATAAAATTACAATTCAAGCAAAACTGCTTTCATATTTTAACAAATTATCCATTTCGATAATAGTTATGGTGAAATAGAATTGAAACTTAAATCTGCTGAATTCTCAATAAGGTTACAATGCCTTTGGCAATACATGGTTAAATTGACTTTAACAATGTGGAATAACAAAAGACAATTTGAAAGTCGACTGCAATTACTTTTAAATGTATTAATGAATCTTGAGGAATGAGCTTATAAATTAGAGCTTAAATATCCAGTGGAATTCAGTTGTTCAAGTGTTTTTTTGAATATAATAATCTCATATTATATTAATTTACAAATTTATAAAAACATCAAAGCAATAGCTAATCTCAACTTTGTAAATGAAAAAAATTAATTTGAGATAACCGTATAAGTTCTGGTTACATGTAGTTGTTCTTCAGTTTTAAGACTAATTATAGCCTGCAGTTTGGACAATGAAATCTATTAGAATCAAGTCATTGCTACAATATTTGTACAAACTTGTGGCTTTGAGTAAAACATTGAAAAAATAGCACAAATAGATTATTGTCGTGTAAAAGATACCATTAAAACACTGCAGAAATTGGCTTTTTATTCTTAAAAAGATGACACATAAAGGGTTCAAAATTGAATTGATCTTCATTTGAATTTTTGCAAACAAAAAATTACACAAGCTTTTGCAAACAAGTCTACATATATACTAACAGACTTTGTTAGAATATAATTATAATTATTTATTAAGAATAAATTTTGAAATCCACTCACTAGAAATTTAACCTTCGTTTGCCATATCAATTTTCATTATTTGATTAGATGTATAATATAAATTTGAATTCTTTGACAATCCATTGACAATACATCATGCTTTTCCCCAAATGATGTTCACATGTAGTGAATCCAAGAAAACTTATTAAAATCTACATTATTTTAGTAACCTAGTTTACAAGAAAATGGAGTCACATTCCATGTACACACATTTGCATATTCATGACAGGTCACATTGAGAAAAATATCGACTAATTTCTAATGACTTTACCATGTTTTAAGGACGTTTATTTAATTTAATGTCTAGATGCTGAACTACTAAAAATATAGCATTGATAATTGTACGAATGTATCAGAACTTAAAAAAGTCTCTTATGTAATGTTACTAGTACAAATATGTATATTGGATGTACTAAGATTATTAATTATTTTTGTTGTTTTGATCAATTTTACATAGTCTTATTAAACACTCCAAATTGTTTTGAATATTTTATATCATACTTCTTATCAAATTATTTCTAATTACAGGCTGAAGCTCATATATATATATATTAGACCTCGTGTCTAAACATTATGAAATGTTTACATGAATGTTTAATATACCCTCCACCGGACTTTCGAAGAAACTGAACACGACGAGGCATTCTTTCATGCAAAGCGATACAGGTTGTCTTTATATCAGCATCAGTCAGCCAGATGTGTTGCACTGTGGATCAATTTATTTCTTGTGATACAGGGATGCTGATGCACCTTTTTCTTTAAAAAAGACCACAAGTTGTCAATATTGTTCATGTCAGGGCTGTAGGGTGGCCAGTAAAGGCCATGGTCGTGAAGGTGTTGGAGGGCACTTTGGGCTTTAAAGCAAGGTTCGTTGTCCTGTTGAAAAATGGGATTTTCTCGTTGAAAACCAGCAATGAAAGGATGTAGATAGGTTTTGAGAATGTCCAGGTATAGATTTGCATTCATTGACCCAACAACAAAAACTTTATGCTCGCTGCATGAGCTGTATGCGGATAACTAACTTGAATAGATTTTGTTTCTGTCTTGAAAACTGGTGTTCCAATTAATATACTCGGGTCTGTACTAAAAGGCTGATGGACTGTTTTATATTATAGGCAAAGATTGCAGAAATCTATATATGATAGTTAGTAATGCAATAGTGCTCAAACAACTGCTCATGAATACTTTACTAATTAACTATTTTCCAGACATAAGTAGACAAATAATTTCTTTCATGTACCTAAGCTATTTTGCTAGAAAACATTTTGAATCATATGAAAGAGTTTTGTCTAAATACTGTTTTGTTCTTTATTAACTAACTCAAAATTAATACCAGTATAATATGCAAGGTTCTGGGACATTTTAAAGCATGTTAAAAAATTGTCCTAAACATTTAGTGAACAAGGCTAAAAAGCTTTTCCCCTCTGCAAAAATACGTTGCATTTAAGTCTGTTTTAGAAGAATTTAAATATAAACTTAGCAATTATATGCTTTCAAACCTATTATTTAAATTGCAGCTCTACAAGTTCAATAATCACTTGAGAGTATGAGTTGTACATTTTAAATTAAGTCAGTTATTTAGAGAAAGCCACTCAAAATCAATTCGATTAAAAAGAAAATTGCAAAGTTCGAAGAACAAAACTTACGTCATTGTTCCACAAACAGTAGGTGTACATGTAGTGGAAGACATGCAATCGAATGTCCAGAATTCTTCATCTTCTGCCCTTCGTTTCTCTTCATATTCCATTATATCTTTCAAGATTTCTGCATCGATATTGGAATTATCATTCTCAGGATCTAGAGCAGCGTTGATAATAGCATTGCTACAATATGCTCTGAATTCTTCTAATTCAACTTTTTCCTCAAGTAATTTTTTGTTTTGATCTTCAAGATTCTGAAGCGCGCAATAAAGTTTGTCTCGTTCTTCAATTAATTGAAATGCAAGTTCTTTGTACTGACCATCTGAAAATGATCCATCCACTTCATCATCATTAGCATTATTCGTAGTCGCATTACTCTTTGCTTTTTCTAATTCCGATAGAGTTGACTTAAGGGTGGATAGAATTTCCTACAATTGAATCTTATTAATTAATGCATAATATAGACAGATATGTGAAATTACACACATGTGTAGAAACAATACATAATGTGCATTGATTTATAAATTCTTGAACATATATATATATATATATATATATATATATATATATATATATATATATATATATATATGTATATCCCTAGAACATGATCTTTCCATTAAATTTCTGAGCATAATTGTGTAGAGTATGGAAACGTTTATAGCAAAAATAGGTTTAGCATTAAAAAAACAAATTGGAGTTTCCGTTTTGATAGTCAAAGTGTAAAGAAAAATATATATATATATATTTATATTCATTTAGTATCTTCAAATAATTATATTCAGGTAACCAATGGATTGTTGCAGAATCAGCATTTAATAAAATCGTTGTTTATTAATTTTATGCTACACATGAGGATTAATTGTCTAAGCAACACTTCCCATTCAATTGCACACCACCAAAAATTCTAATTCTTTAGCGTAAACTCATTTCAATGAATGAAAGAAATCTTTTGTTCATCAGCATGAATATATATATATATATATATATATTATATATATACATATATATATATATATATATATATATATATANATATTTGGAGTTGCGGTATTTCTAAGAATTTTTTGTACTTCTTAACATGTGAAACCCGTTCATTTGTTTGGTGAACCCTTTGTTTGTTTCAATGCGAACGGAATGCATATAGGGCCATAAAAGTCTAGGGATTTCGTGATAATCTTTATTTTGAATACTTAAGCAAAATTTAAACCAATTTCCTACTTACAAGAACATATTATTGCTTCCTTTTGTTTTTTGTACTAAAGTAGGCCTTGTTAGTGCCTATAAAATTGATTCATTTACATAATTTGTTTATACATTATTTTTATTGGAATAATTTATTGCCATTAATTAAATGTTATATTTTTATTGTAAAATTCTTCAGCTTCTTTCAATGACAAAGTGACGTGACAGATTTCGGATGTCACAAATAAAATCTTGGTTTGACGAACAAACTGTAGATAAACATTTATATGAGTAGCAGATCTAGTTAACAGAATCTCTTAAAATTTAATAGGCATGCTATTTATAGCAGATTTAAACAACTAATCTCGAGATTTTAGTTTAGAGAAAATCTTTCTATTTGACTTATCCACCCTCCAGCCTAATCTTTATTTTAATTTCCATTGTGAAATTCTAATTAAAGTACAAAACTTCCCTAACCACATAAAGATGTATTTGTTTTCTAACTGTGAATGTATTTTTATGTACAGAAATATAGTGTAACTTAGGATGAGCAAATATAAATTGTATAGATAAGTTCTTCAAGTATAAGTATAAAATTATAAATAATAGTTCAGACACATTTTATTTCCTTAAAATATTTTAAAATTTTGCTTTTTAACCAAAGAAGAATAAAAATGCACGGACAATTTATTTACTTTGTGATTTAGTTTGATATATTTTTATGGCAAAATGTGATATATTTTGATAACTGACTACAGACTATCATTAATAGCAGTGCATTTCAAATTTATTTTATTATTGATATATGACAATAATTTGCGACTTTATTCTTAACGTTTTGACATTAAGGTCTTTTATTAAATTATGTCTTATTAAATCTTTACAAACCCAAAATTTCGTGAATTTTCCAAATTTTAAAGGAAAACAAATTTATAGAAACACTTAGACTTTTTCTAACAAAATTTGACTTAACATATTTTTTTATTATGTACTATATTATATTATTTCTTACATTATATCATATTTAAAATATTATTTTATTATATTATAAACATGTGTAGTGGAAGAAAACGAACTTAAATCATTTCTATAATAATATCAGTTAATGATATTTAAAAGACTTGACATACTTGGCTTTGAAATTTTACCCACTTAAGGCTGTTCTGGATATAAGACTGATGCTTCAAACTGCTAGGATATAATTATGCATGTATACAACTATATTTTGCAAGTGATATAATTACTCAACTAAGAATGTATCCATTTACATAGTGACTGCACAAATTATATTCCGAAAAAATACACATTGGTATCCCATTAAAATGGATGTACAAAACTGCGTAGGAAAAGCGTAAGAATATTTATATAAAGTAATTTGACCTAACCTCAGCAGAAAAACTTAACTAATTATGTTGGTAATAAAACCTTTCATGTTTTTTCATTTTGTTTCTTTTTGAAGTGCTTTCTTCGAACCATTCTCAAGTACTAACTAGGGTTCAAGACCTAATCAGACTACGAAGCCCCAATATTTTTGATAATTTTGGATAAAGGATGCAAAGGTCTATTCTGTAAAATTTTATAATGAATTCGTTGTTATGAATTATAAAAATGAAATTACCTGTTTTTCTTGTGACAATTTCTCAGTTTCTGCAATCAGGTAGTTCTTTCTAGTTTCAATTTCAGACAGCTGGGAGCGTAGTACCTGATTTTCTTCTCTGAATTCTTCCATTGCGCTGGTGGATTGACGTAATTTTTCTCTAAGAGTGTGAAGAAGTATTCTTTCCCGAGCTTCGTACTCTTTTTTCGCTCTTTCCTTCTCTAGATCTAACTGCATATCCAACTCCCCATTTAAATCTTCAATGGTTGTCAACAGGTTCTCAACTTTTGCTTTTTGAAACTGCAAGTCCTCTTCTTTTTCATTTAGCGCGGATCGTACCGCACTGCTGACGTTTGACAGAAATGAATTGAATTCGTCTCTTAGGGAATCCTCTCCAAACTGCTCTTGCAATTGAGACCACGTTTGTCGAATTTCCTCGAATGCGTCTTTTGATTGGATAGTAATGCTACGCGATGCTGTGGCTATTTTCCCGAAATTATCTGCATTGATTTCTTCAAATGCTTTTCCTTCCGATTCATAAATGATTGATTCTTCTAAAAAACTGACCTTTTCCTTCTCACCCATATCGATTTGCTCATGAGTACATAAACAGCGGATATAGCATAATCGTCTATCAGCTAAACACACACACGCACACACAGAGAGACCGGGTGTTACAATTATTTACTTGAGTGTAATTGTTGTGTTCAAATTCTCAATGCGTTTTATCATGATTGTGTGTAAATTCAATTCTCGCCAATGCGAAGCTTTAGAAATTAATCAACCATGTACTATGTACATCAATGTCCAAATACATTTTGAAACATCAATAAAACATGAGAATTTCTTGGTGAATATTAAATATATTTAATAGATAAATAACTTATTTAATTAAATAGAACTTGAACGTGCAGTAGGGTGGTGGCCAACCACATATTTAGTAGGCCATGATCAGTGTTGAGCATTTAAATGAATCGTTTTAAACGGTTTTAAACGTACTTAGTTTAAATTAGCCGTTTGTTTAAATGCAGCAGTCAATTAAATGATTTCGTTTAAACTCCGTTTATTTGACATGCATTAGTTAAACGGTAGGTTGAGGGCATCTACAATGTAGTAAACAAGCAATAAATAGCATATTGAAACCTAACGGATTGCTTTTAAACAATTTTTATATGAACAATTGGAGAAAAATGCAAAATCTTATTGTAAGTTATGTAAACCTGAATAAATCAGATATTATTGTCTATGCATATTTTTCAAAATATAGACGGATACCCCTAGTGTAGTAATTTCAACCTATCTCTTAGATGTTCACAGGTTTTGTAGATATATCAAGCCAACACTTGTGCTGGTCTGCAATATCGTATAGAAAACTGGACTCAACTAGACAATTTTCTAGAATAAACGGCATTTGAACTAGTTGCTGAAAGTACTTAACTTCGCTCAGAATAGGTGCGCGAACTTGCTCAGAATGTTGCCTTCCCCAGCTAAATGCTATCGGTCATTGCCTAAAGACTTCAATTTTATCTGGTATAAACAGGATTTCAATGGATACTATCTGAAATAAATTTGTGTTGGAACCTAAGCAGACGATAGATTAATCGATTTGAATTTACCTACTTTTGCATGAGTCATAGTTTGAATGCAGTTTGTTTATTCAAATTAGTTTAAACTATCCTTTAATTAAATTTTCATAATTTAATTGAATTTAAGCATCTTAAATGTCATTTAAATGGTCAAATTTGGCCATGATAGGGTTGAAAAATGTGATTAACTTGTCAACATTGAAAAACGATTAATCTTGGGAGCCGATTAATTGCAAATTTTATTGGATTTCGAAACTCTTCAGTTTATTGGTGTTTTCTAGGAATATTCCACTGGAAATTTATGTAAAATATAAATCTATTTAGTATCGTAAGAATTTGCTTATAAATAAACTACTGCTACAAAAACAAATGCCATTTATAATGAAGTCATTGAAACCAATCTTTATCTTGGTGGAGGTAGAAATAGAAACACTTGCTTTTCATAATCTTATATAGTCAACTTTGTATAAACTGAATCACATGAGTCTTAGAAATATCATCCAAATTTAGGAAATTCAGGATAAGAAGTTTTAATGGTGGATATTATTACAAGAATGATCACTTGTTGAATATTTAGCAAAAAAATAGTAAGTACATTAAGTAACGTTAATATATTGAATCCTTGCTTCACCATGTTCTTTGTAAATTGACATCATGCAGAGGCTGTTCTATATAGTTTTACGTTTTGTATTTATCTTTTATCTGTATATTGCACCTACAAATAATAAGTAAGAATTTCAATAGATGCCCCGTAAGTTCTTACCAATTATAAGCAACGGTAGAAATAGTATATTTACTATACAATTCTTTATACATTATTGAAATGTTCTATTGATTTATATAGGAATTAATAAGTGTTGACAGAAGTCCGACAAGATATTTTGTTTCAGACGTCCTGATAAGGGTTAATGTGGAAATGTTTGTTTGCAAACATTTATAATATTTTAAAATATTAGGCGGAATAATAAATCCTTCTTTGCTCTTATTTTAAAATTTTCGTTCCTTGAAAGTCAATCTAAAAGCATCGATCTTTGACAATAGCAAGTATTTCGTTCAAAAAAGAGCGTCAGGGGATTTCAGTATTCCACTAAACCTGATGATAAAAATGTCCGCAAAAGCTTAGTGATATAATCAAATTTTTAAAGCACGGGCAGATAAACAAAAAAAAGTACATTAAAAACCTCATTTTTATTCTAAGTTTTTAGAATTACATTGAAAATACATCAAAAGTCCAAAAGAGCAGCAATTCATAAAATAATTCCATTTTTATATACTGTAACTTTTGAAAATAAAAAAATAGAAGACATTACAATGCACTTCTTCAAAAAAAGTGAAGATGCCATTTTATTACAATTCCATTGGACAGTTTTAAAAATAAACAAGACATATTAACAGTTGAAAATAACAAATTGCAAGGAAATCGATCATATGCCATATCATTCATGAAAGAGTGTTTTGGAGAGCTATTAAATGATCCAATTTGTTTCAGGTGGTTGTCGAATCAACTGTCCTTTAAAAGCATTGTTGACATCAAGCCTCAAACCATCAGACAGAAAAAGCTACCACGTCCCGCGTCAGAAAATTTTCGACTTTTGGTTGCAGAACTCAACAACGTCAAATGATTCTACGAATAGTTTTAAAGCTTTTGAAAGCAAATTTCCTTTCTTTCTAATGAGACTGAAGAAAGGTCAATTTCACTATCCGCTTTTTTCAATTCAAAGCTTTTTACGTCCTCAAGCCAAGTGAAGAGGAGAAGCAAATTTGTCTATGCATATATTATCTCAACCCTCATATCATTTTGAAAGCGATTAATACGTTCAGAGGTACACACCATGCCTCTCTTACAGCTTATTTGAAGAATTTAGAAACCAACGCTGATTTTGAGGAAATCAAATAAAACAAAAACTGCAAATACTATGAATATCGAACAGTCAAGGAGAAATATTTTGGAAAGGAAGGAAAGGAAATAGAGTATACGCGAACTGCTCGTGTTGATTTGTGTGCACCTGTTTGTCAATTGGTAGAAAAGCTTCGAGGTTTGAGCAAGGCTTACTTGAAGCACAGAACGTACGTCGACAATTGTACATCTTGTGTGTTGCCTGTTTTGAAAGAGGTATATAATGTCAAATACATAGAGTTGGATTTCTCATAGAATCTGTCCTTGAGGCCAAAGGATGAGGTACAATTAGCGCGCATTTCTCAGGAAAGCAGTTCACTTTGCATTGCGCCATCGTTGAGCCAGTAGAATGTCGTTACCATTACTATATCAGTGACGACACTAAACATGACCCGTTCTTCGTTGACTTTGTCATCAGAGATCTCATCAACAAGTACGGTATTGAAAACGAAGATCTAAGGATTCAAAGTGACAATGTTCCAACCCAGTACAAGGAAAAGCATACTTTTGTATGAGAAGCTTGCTGACGAGTTTAACTTACGCATCATTCGAACCTACAGAGCAGCGGTCCATGGAAAAGGTGCAATTGATGCAATGTCAAGCTTTGGGGTGAAAAACATTCTTCGAAATGATATTGCAACAAGAGATATATTTTTCAACGAAAGCAGTAGCATTGTCAGTTACTTGACCACAAAGAAGCCTCAATATTCTTATACAGAAGTACCTGCCTTAGATGTTGTCTTAAAGCGTCCACCTAATGTCCACACACACCAATGACAATCGATGGATGTATGAAACAACACATGATGATCTTCTAAGCCAATAATGATGTGCTTTTAAAATAATATCTGTTTGATTATAACTCTTGTTTGGTATTGGAATTTGATAAATGTCAAAAACAACAAACGGAAGACGATGAGAACAATCATCACGACTGTTAGGTTGAGGAAGACACTGATAACGGAAGCCAAGACGAGCAAATTTTCGATTTTGTTGATATCCCTTCTTACGTAGCTTTACTAACCGGTAACAATGTCGAGCCTTTGTATTTTCTAAAGCTGATAAGCAAATGAGTTGCTGAAAATGCCATCAATGATAAGTGGAGTCATTCCATGCCTGTTGGTTGCAAATACTTTACTGGTCAGTATCTTAAGACCGTCAGATCGAGAAATAATTATCAAAAAAAGTTTAATATGATACCAATGGACATCTACATCACACCAGAAGAAGTTTTTGACACATATGTACCCATCGATGACAAAATGCAGTTGGATACACAAAGCTACAATGCTTTGATCCAGAAAGCTAAGCAGTAAAGAAACAATTATGTTAAGCGCGTTACTTTTTGTTTTTTACGTTGTTGATATTTGTTATGATTTTCAGACCTTTTCCTTTTCTTTATAGAGTTTTTGATTAGTTTCGGATGATTTTTAATGAATTTTAAAAAACTTTCTTCAAGCAGAACAACAAAATATTGATACTATTTTCAAAGTCCAATTTTGGCATATTTAATTCAAAAGAGCTCTTTAGCTTGGTAGAATTTTTCATATTATTTCTATTCAGCATTTTTTCATTAATTGTATTTTTATACATAATATTTCATTAGATCTAATTTGTTATTATTTTGAAATTTTAAAACTGGTTATTTGGAATAATGCATCCTTTGAGGTTCCAAACCATTTTTACCTGATTTTATATCATATTCCGTTGTATAAACAATTTTTAAAAACAGTCCAACGGGGAATTTCTATTCAAATATAGCAAAATCTATGACATCGAATGTTGACATGAATTCTGATGAAATAAATGATCCTTATGTGCTCTTCGAGCCGGATTCCAAATTCTTATGCATCTAGCAATGTTTTATGCTAGTTAACATAATTCTAAATCTTTTGAAATTGTGAAAAGCTTATTTTTGCAAATATTGATTTCATGGAATATTTAAACCTCTTTGGCTCTTTGAACCAAAATAGTTGGATAGAGTACCTAATTTCGAATAAAATAAACCATTTTATGGACAAAAAACTTATTTTAGTGTTTTTTGAATTGCCACTTTTGGTGTAATTGAAAAAAAACACTGACATATGTAACTGTGCTATATGTTGAACAAGCCTATATAAATGCATGAAAGAAATAATTGTTAAATTAAATACGGGAAACCAAACTTGATACCTTGCAATTTGAGATAAATAGTAAAGGTCCGATGGATTCTTCAGCAGTACAGACAAAATTTGTAGAAAAAAGACGCTAATCAAGCTAACATTGAGTTGATTTAGAGTACTCAAAATCTGCAGTTTAGTTTTCCCACATCGATTCGAGTACTCACAGGGTTCTAATATATACAGTACGCGACAAAAAGTTTGCAAAACTATAAATATTTTGAGTAATTTAGGCTAAACAATGTATTTTGTTTTAGACAATACAAAATAACAATCGATATCCGCAGCTGAACAATGTTCCTGCGCATGTCAGAGAGCGATCCTTGGTGCATTTGGAGAAAATATGTAAGTGTCAAGATCCTCGAGTGGCCTACAGTTTTTCTTTACTTAAATCTATCAGAAAATGATATGTTGTCATAGTAAAAGGCGTCTTCATACAATGGAAGTCAAGAGAAAACTAAATCTGGTTGCATAGTTTATAAATTTTGCAACTATGAAATTTAAAATATATAAGATATTGGTGAAGCTTGTATTCAATCTAACCTATATATATATATATATATATATATATATATGTATATATAT
>CABFPE010000035.1:539792-573644 GCA_900660155.1 Hofstenia miamia | reverse complement strand
CTTATTTATCTAGACTTATGGACACCTTGTATATATACAAATTCAATTCAAATATATATATATATACATGTATATATATATATATATGTATATATATTGTATAAATACAAATAATTTATATTTTAAAGTATAATTTCTTAACATTATAAGTAAATAAAATTGTTTTGTTCTAGGGGTATTTATTTCTCCCTTATTTATCTAGACTTATGGACACCTTGTATATATACAAATTCAATTCAAATATATATATATACATGTATATATATATATATATGTATATATATGTATATATGTATATATGTATATATATGCATATATATATATATATATATATGAGAAATGCGATCCATATATTAATAGATCAAATATGGAAAAATTTAACGTGGCAATATATGATTACAATATTTTTTCTTATAAATGAGTTTAGCTTTTGTCTGATAGACTTCAGTTAAGATAAACCCTTCATTAATCTTCCTTTGAGGTATACAGCTAGAATTTCAGTACTATGTCTGTGATGAATAGGATCAATAAACTTGTCATTAACATTACATAACGCTTTGGTGGATTTAACAATGAATATTATGTAGCATATACTTTGAATCTAAACCTTTGTGAAGTATCGTAGGTCTAAGTCATTAGTTAAATCATTCACGTGATTGTTTTATGAAATTTTACAAAATTGTATATACAAAAATTATATATATATATATATATATATATATTCAGATTGTCTTAAAAGAAACAATGCAACTTTGATTTGCTCTCATTTAGTAAATATTTGAATATTTCAAGTGATTTGAAATGAAAATAACATTGGATTAAATACTTTTAAGTAAATGAAGGGTTCCATAAAAGACGAACTCATTCAATGGAATACAAAATGTAGGCAAATCAATTCCACATGAACATCACAAACAGGCCCTGCTCTATGGTCTCCAAAAATTTAGATATTTATATAACCATTTGAATAGGAGTTTTTTGCATCTTCAATTTGCTTCCGTGCTTCTTTTCTTCTTCAAAGACGCGAATGGCACAACTGCTACTGTTAATCAAACGTAGTACTGTAACATGATCAAACATCGCATCATCCCACAGCTTAAATCAAAGCGAGCCTTGTTGAGAACTGGTTCTTAACAGGATGGGGCCATGCACACATTACAAGTTCAACCAAGCAGGTGCTCAAAAGAAACTTGGTGAGAACGGTTCCTTGGGGTCGTAGAAACCTGGATTTTCCCACCTTGTGGTTAACGGAAATGGTAAAATTCGCCGTTTATAATCCAATGCCTCGAAATCAAATTCAGTTGAAAGAAAACATTGTGTGATCAGTGGTTGAAGCTTTTGACAGTTTGATCTTAACACTCTGAACGAAAATGGATTGCACTTTGCACCAAAATTGTGATTTGCCTAACTTTCTATTCCATTGAATAAATTAGTCTTTTATGGAAACCTTTTTTATATAAAAATATTTAATCTGGCGATGTTTTCATTCCAGCATATTGTAGCGGCAGGTACCGGATTATTGGTATCGGCCAGTCCGCTGTTGCTGTATTCTCCTCAGTCTCACTAGTTATTTGTAAATATTATCGTGAATTATTGTATATAAGGAACGAACGCAATTGTAAATAGAGAAATAGTAGTCTTGTTCTACTGCTCAGTGCACTCCGTGCACCCTAGCGATGCCACAATATGAAATATGGGTATATTTTCATTCCAAATCAGCTGAAATGGTCACTCTATATCAAATATTTACTAAATGAGACCAAATCAAAGTTGAGTTGATTTTTGGGACACATATATATATAATATATATCTATATATTTATATATATATATATATACACTTGCAGATACGAAGATATCCAAAAGGGTGCTGACACAAAGGCCTTAGAATATAGAATCAATTGATCAAATTGTAATGAAGTCAGTCAACAGAAATGCAAATTCGAGTATGTAGGAGTAAGCACATCATTTCAAACACTTTCAGTAGTTTTGAAGCAGGTCACACATTAGTGTAATTCAATAATTTGAATGGAAAAAATTTAGTTTAGTGCAAGAATTACAAAAAGAAGTAATCTTTTACCATTTCTATTGTTTTGTAGTAAATCAGTGTAATCAATAAATTTTGAAAGTTTGAAAATAGAATTACGTAAACGGATTTTCACCTGATTAACCGTCTCCTGAAGATTAATCGGTTTTAATCTGCCCAAATTAATCGGACCGGAGCCTGCACTAATATATACTGTTATTTGCTAGCAGACAATGAAATTGAATTTATGATTAATATTTATTGTATAACAAAATGTGCGACAGCATGTTGCAAAATATACTTCAATCTGTTATCCAACCAAAACGTATTTAGATTGTCTAACACTTTGAGACAATATTTTTTAAATGATACAATATTAAATTCATTACAAATAAATTGAGCATATCACAACTCAATCAATCGTAGTGCAGCTAATAAATAATAAATATACATGTAAATATAAAATTCAATACAACACCCTTAAAATTTTGTCAACTGTATCACGAAAAGTAGATGAATACTCATATCTATTATTCAGTATTTTGAGGAACCAAAATAACATTTTACTCTGCTCACTTGAGCTGAATTCATTCAATACATACAATTAAAAATCAGATATAGTACATTTTTTTGCAATTATAGATTTTTTTGTAAAGAAATAGTTTTAATCAAATTTTGCTGAAATAAATATTTAAATATATTTTGACTATTCTGTTTGTGTACATTGTACATATACTAAGCACTTGTATATTAATTGGTTTAAAATATAATTACTTCAATGCAAATTATTAAAAACATATGCATTCAAGGTTATGCCTAACTAAGAAACTATTTCTTTTAGAGTTCAGGAAATGTAAACTTCTTTCTAATAACTAGTTCAGTTGTATGTCAAATTGATACAAGACGAAATGTCGTGAGACCTTATGACCCCGACCTGAAACAAGAAATCCTGACCCAAATGGCCTAAACAACATATTAACTGTATAAATATATAAATGTACAAAAATTGAAGACAAGATGATAATTAAAAACTAATGAACAGATTTTTATAACAAAACTAGCGCGATCAGTCAAACTAGGTTCTTACTAATTGCGTTATTTACTTTGTATGTCCGTCATAGTTGATTTATATAATTTGCGGTATATACACTAGCATTGGCTTCTGAGACTTTTTTGGAAACCGCGACTCGCTTCCAACTCTGGCATGCACAATAGACTTGTAACTAGACCCATTTCCACGCCCGATAACCCAGCAGATCGAAAACTTGTGACTCGTAGACTAGATTTGAGAAAGTTAAAGCAAGATGTTCAGTTTCATTAGTACAATACAGATATACGCTACTGTATTTTCTTGTAACTGGAAAAATTACCCACTCTACAAAGTTTATAAACTCAAGTCCACATCTTATAAAATAATATTCTACTTTTTATGACTTAGGCCTTGCACGTTCATTAAATTATATTATATGGTTGTCCTAAATATGTCCTTCTGATATGCATATAAAGAACATTAGCTCGAGAATTTTGATAGGAAAATCGATGAACATTGTCAATCCCATAATACCCTATTTTCGACCATTGAAGATATTTAATTAAACATGAAGAATTTTATAAAAATGTTGTTCCTGGTTTCAGTAGCGAAGCAGACGTACAACCAACAAAGTTTCATTTAATATTTAGAAGAAAAATATTTATTAAGGGGAGCTTAATCAACCCCATAAGTTCCATAAATCTGACTTTTTTTAATGTGCTCATTGAGCAATGAAGAAAGCTAAAAATGTAGCCAAACTTAATATATTTTGAAGATATACACTGGTTATATTGCAAAAATTAATCAAAGCTATTGAAAATGACCACCACTTATTGTGATCAAAAGATCGACTTTTTGTCTCAAATACGAAGCAGCACATGAAAAAATCCTAACTGTGAATTCTGACACATTTCATCAATAAAGGGTTCTTTGGAGAACCTTCAGTGTACCGCAGAACCATTAGTCCAAGAGACTCAAATCAGAGGTGTGAGAAGAAAACACAATCTTTCAAAATATGCTTATTGGAAGACAAAATTCAAAGTTTTTCTGATGACCTTAGGATATTCAATAGTAAAATATTAGCATTTTTAGGTGCTTAACTAGTTCTTTTATTATTGAGGTTATTTTTTCTTATTACATAAAAGGTTTCTGTTCAACATGGCGATGATTGCATTTTAGCTTATCTTTTCAATTTTTGTATTTTTTTATTGAATTTTAATATTTCTAGATTAATAAACTTATTTAGTTTCTTTGTATAGTTTTATAGAATTTAGGTCTATTATTATTGTTATTATTATCAATATCATCATCATCATCATCATCATTAATATTATTAGTATTACTAATTGGACCAATTACGAAAAATCTAAAAAAAGTAATTAAGCAATTAAGAACAAAAAATTTAACCAAAATTCGACAAAAATTCTTTAATCAATTAAATTCAACTCAAGAAAAATGGCGGTAAGTCCATAAATTTATTGGAAAATCTAAAGGCCTTTCATCTAAAATAAATGAATTAGACATCAATAATAAGACCGTAACAGTCAAAACTCAAATACTAAATCATTTAAATTCAACATTCAAAGAACTTGGAAATTTCAATTTCCCACATTATAAGAAAAAACAAAATTCTGATAATCTCAAACAATCAAAACAATTTTCCTTTAGACTTGCTACAACCAATGAATTAGAAAACATTGTTAAAAAAACTTGATACCAACAAATCAACCGCTTCTTATAATTTCCTATTTTTTATTTTTAAACGTTTTTTCCTATTTTTGAGAACAATTATTAGTCGCATTTAATCAATGTATTATTGATTGTGAATTTCCAGACTTACGCATTCAATTCAATGAATCTCGATATCTTGCAAGACAAGCTTATAAGTTATAATTTTTTTTCCAAACAGATGTAGAAAAATTAAACAATTATTTTACAAATAATCAACTAAAACTAAATATTGACAAAACCCAATTTATAATTTTTTCACCGAAGGCACAAAAAAATCTAATAAGTGATATAGAACTAAAGATAAATAATAAGCCAATAAAGCAAAGTGATTCAGTCAGCTATTTAGGAGTGGAGACAGATAATGAATTAACATTTGAAAAATTTCTACTCAATAAAATTCAAAAAATGACTGCAGGCATTAGATATCGTTATCACTTACGCAATGTAATATCAAGTAATTATCATAAACAACTAATACATGCTTTCTGTTTGTCTCATTTTCAATACTGTGTTCTTTTCTTTTAACTAACCTAAATTCGAAACATCGTATGCTTCTATCAAAGACATTTAATTGGTGTATAAGAACTCTAAACTTTGCACAAAAGCATGACGAAGCATCAGTATATCGTAATAAATATAAAATATTATCTCCGTTCTACCAAATTCATCTGCATATGCTATCTATCTTATTTAAATTCAAATCTCTACAAACATCTTTCCTTTTCCTTAATTCCATTTGGAATGAATTAGAAAATGAGATTGAGTAGAAAAAAAATTACAAAAAATGTAGAAAAAAAATTAAAAATTGTACTTTTCACCGACAAAATACAATCGGAAACACAAACATGCTAAACACATTTACTGATATTTTGCACTGAGCTCACCACATACATAAACACACACAAAGTTATTATTATTATATATTTCATATTTAGTTTGTAGTTTAATTGTATCTTTTAGCAATATATTGCTTTGACTCTTATTAATATTTTTCACTTGTAGTTAATACTTCCGGTTTCGTAAAACTTTTTCATCAATATTTTTATAGTTGAAGTGGAGAAGGATGCTCATCAAATTGTGATTTACTTCTTAAGTGATAATCATTAACTCCTTGATTATTATTATAATCAAGGTAAATTTTTTGTGTAATTCATTAAAATGCTACATAAAAACATAGATTCTTGGGGGAATAACAAAATTGACTAAGGGAAATGAATTACAATAAATATCCAAAGTAGTGTTTCCAAGAAATGAATATCATTTCAAAATATTTCAAGAAAAAATAAGTCAATGCAAGAATCCCGTGAGCATAAAGTTATTCATTTTATTTTAATAGAAAATCAAATTTGTGAATATAACTTAAAGAAATTTTTTTCAATGCTAATGTAGGAAATTGAAAATTAGTTAATGAAAAGCATTATAATAAGTATGAAGGTCATTAATACAGTTTGAATGTCGGTATTTATAGTCATAAGCTTCTTAACTTTATATTCTAGATGTAGAAGATTGAAGCAAAGCTAGTGATATAAATCAATTGATTTTTGTTATATACTGTGCAGCTAACTTATAAAAAATAGTATTACATTTAATTAAGTTGCGTCGTAAAATTGATAGATGTTGATGAGGAACATTAATAGGAAGACTAGAATTTTCTTATTTTGAATGTTCTAGACATCAGTTCATCTTGAAATAGAATTCAAGAAAGCAACAGTATATCTCAAAATATCAATTTGGAATCTCTTTTTTAATGTAAACACTTCATTTGTGCCTATTTAAAACAAAGAGAGTTATGCATTATCATGGTACGGCTAAAATGTGCAAAATTTGAATTAGATGTCTAAAAATATAAATAAAACAAATTTTACTTCAAATAAATTAATGATAGAATAAAAAATTCTTAACGAATATGAAATATTATTCCAATATATTTTATTTTAAAAATGCTTGAATTTTTTAGGGCTGTTGCACAATATTTACAGGTGACTGCATATATAAAGATGTACAGTCATGGTCATAAATATTAGGACACAAGTTAATTTTTAAAGTATTAAGGTAATATCTCACCCCCCCCCCTAATCAAGTAATTTTTAAACTATTGCCCATAAAAGTTTGCATAGGTAATAGTTATATAGGTATTGGTCTAAGAAAAATTTTTATGTATCATGACATAACTTAGGCCTTGACCTTGATATATTTTGGCCAAGAAATGATAAGAAAATTTGCTGAAAATGGCGATTTCCAAAAAATGATATCAACAAAATGTGTTTATATATAGCTAAAAATTCCCTTTGCACATGAATTAGTAAACCTTCCTCTAGGTTCTGAACAAGAATCCAAGATATAATCTTTGGTTATATATTGATAGTTGGTGAATATTTAAAAGTTAATTTTTTTCTCAAGAAATTGATATCTCTTGTCACCATGACTTTCATTGCGAGCTTGGATATAATTATTTTGCTTAGATCCTATTGCAGAACCTAGGTAATACATCTGCAAAAATATTTCAAAAAATTTACCAAATCAGTTGAAAATGCTTAGAGCAGTTAAACTTATTTTGAGAAAATCACATTTATATAATGTTATTATAATATGGGTTGGTTTATTTAGTGGCCTAGAGATGTCTTTATGTTAAGCAATTCAAATAAGTTGTTTTATTGTATTTTTTTGATTGGTTGTGATTATGGCCGAAAAAACATGGGGTACTTTTGTTAATAAAGGCTGTTGCTATTAGCAAAATTTGCTGACTTTGATTTACAAACTTTTTTATCAAATATAATATTTTTGGTCTTAAATCGATTAGTATTATGAAAGTAGATAACTTCCCAAAACTGAAATTCAATATATTTTTTGAAACTTAGTCGTTGATAGTAAGGTGGGGGGGGGNGGGGGGGGTGCACCTTAAAGTTATAATATAGATTTAGTTTTCATTCTATACTCCTGCTAAAGCGTACCCTAACAAATGTCTCCAATAATATGGGCTCCAATGCTCAAGAATTAGAATTAGAGCTTTTTTATGATAACTAGAATCCCCTTTTAAATGTTAATTTGAATATAAAAAGTATTTGCTAAATTTCAAGTATTTCGCATTCACTATTTCTCAAAAATTTTGTAAATTTCAATAACAATATATATGTAAAGGTATATATATTTCGATTTTAAACTCGGTTTCAAATATTTTATGAAAATGCACTTAGTAATTGTAAATTACTTGAGTTGTCGTACTTGATCAGATTACTAAAAAATATTTCATGTTTTTAAATTATTCTAGAAGGTTGTTTACTGGAAACATAAATATAATCATGGTCACAGGTACAGGCGGATTATGTTTGGCAAATTTGGCTACATTATTGGTTTTCTTCGCTGTTGAGAATAGAAGAAATTAACGTCTTAGTTTCTCATTGTTGTTCAAAGTATATATTGATTATTCAAATTTATAAAAGATCAATGAGAAATTTCTATATAATATTAAAAGTAAAAAGATTTTTAAATCAAGATAAAATTGAACTTTAATATAATTCCTTACTTCATTTTATTATAATTTATAGTATACAAGGTGATTCAGATACATCTTTATTTAAGCTTAGCAACATATACAAGAAATCCTTTAAATATGAACTTATTACTAAAGAATCAAGTATTTTTAACATCATTAAAGGAAAGTCTTATATCGAAGACTCGCAAAAACAATCACTAAAGCAATTCATTATTAAATGACCTGAACATGCTACATCAAAATTAAGAAAAATTAATCCACCGAAATTATTCTCATCAGAGACGATTTACTCTGATCGATGTTTTTCTGTTATTATTATTTTTTTAGTTTTGTAGTATGTAGTGTAGTGTGTTGCATTGTAAGCTTAAAATATAGTTTATGATTATTATTACTATTATCATTATTGTTAATATTGAGAAACAAACATGCTAAACACATTTACTGGTTTTTTACACTGAGCTCACCACACATATAGACACACATACATTTATTCTATATATATTTTATTATTATTTTGTAAATACATGTATTTGTAGTTTGTAGCTTTTTTACTGCAACTAAAAATTCTCCAAAATGACATCGAACATTTAACAAAGTATTTCTCAAANTAAAATATTAGCTCCTTACTACAGAATGCAAATGCATATGGTATCAATATTATTTAAGTGTAAATCTGGTACACCTTCTCTTTCATTTTTAAAACAATATATTAAGTTAAATGAACGTTCTCAAAAATTTTTATGCTTAGATAAACATTCAAATAGTTTTCACCACATAGCAACTAAANCTCATAAGTACTAATGTAAATGCCTTTAATGCTACAAAAATTCTCCAAAATGACATCGAACATTTAACAAAGTATTTCTCAAATAAGCAATTGAAAGTAAATATTGAAAAAACACAATTTATAATTTTCTCGCCTAAAACATTTAAAAATCTCACAAAAAACATTGAACTAAATATAAATCAAGTACCAATAAAGCAAAGTGAATCAATAAATTATTTAGGTGTTGAGATTGACAATGATTTAAATTTCGAACAATTTTTAATGACTAAAATTAAAAAAAATGGCTTCTGGAGTTAGGTATCTTTACCATCTGCGAAACGTCTCAAATATATATCACAAACAATTAATAAATTCTTTTTGTTTATCTCATTTTCAATATTGCTCATTTCTCTTTACAAACATAAATTCAAAATATCGCATACTTCTGTCTAAAACTTTCAATTGGTCTCTTAAAACACTTAACTTTGCGCAAAAACATGACAGTTCATCCGTCTATCGAATTCAATATAAAATATTAGCTCCTTATTACAGAATTCAAATGCATATGGTATCAATATTATTTAAGTGTAAATCTGGTACACCTTCTCTTTCATTTTTAAAACAATATATTAAGTTAAATGAAAGTTCTCAAAAATTTTTATGCTTAGATAAACATTCAAATAGTTTTCACCACATAGCAACTAAAATTTGGAATAACTTAAACCATGAAATTAAAATGGAAATTAATTCATATAAAAGTAACATTATCTCTTTCATAGACAATGCATACTTAATGACAATAATACACTACACTCCTTCGAAAATTTCGTATGATCCTAGATAATGTACACACACACAAATCCCCAACAAACACACACCACACAATTATATATATGTATATGCTACTATTATTTTGTAAATAGTTTTTAGTTTATAGTCTTGTAACAAAGATTTTTTGCAATAAATTGCTTTTGACTTATTATTTTAATTATTTTAATTCCAAATACCCTAATTCTGAGAATCAAAATGGATTGAACACATTTGTGATGTTTTTGATCTTCAAACTATTAATAAAACCAATCCAAATAGATTTTCTAATTTAATAGATTATTTCTTATCCGACATTTCCAATAAATATAAAACCTATATATTTGAATCATTTAGTGATCACAATCTTTGCGTATATGTTAATAAATATAAGTTGAAGGCTAAATATAGGAAACTCATTTATTCTAGGGATTTCAGCAATTTCAATGAACAAAAATTTATAAAGTTGTTGAAGAACGTTGCTTTTGAGGTTACCTACACTTTTAATGATGCTGATAGCATGCTAAAATTAATTACGCATGAAATCATCAAAGCCAAATTACTTGAACTAAATTAATGCCGTTGATTAACCAACCCTAAGATTCCGAATTGATTAAAGAACACATAATTAAAAAAAATTTGGTGAATACCTGTTTGTAGCATTTAATCAGAGTATTATCAATGATGATTTACCAATTCCTCTAAAACAATCGGATATCTCACCGTTATTTAATAAAAGAGACCCGCTAGATCCCTTGAATTATCAACCAATTTACATAACATATCCTTTCTAATAAATATTTGAAAATGACAATTAAATTTTATCAAGTAATCAATTTGGATTTCGATCTAAATTCAGCACATCTGATGCAATTTTATCAATCACAGAAAGAAATTAACTTAAATTTAAATCAAAATATGTTCACAGCGGTGGCTATATTTGATTTAAGTAAAGCATTTAACTCAATGAATTTCGATATTTTAAAAGAAAAATTTAGGCTACAAGGTTTTAGTATTAATGCAATAAATTTTATTATGAGTTTTTTAAGCAATCGCAGACAACGAGTAAAAATTGACAACGTTTTTTCAGGATATACAAATTTAGGTGTACCCCAAGGAACTGTTCTAGGCCCCATTTTATTTGCATTATACGTAAATGATATTTCAAAATCTTTGAAAATTAATTTTGACAAAACTCAATTTATCATTTTTTCATCCAAAGAATAAAGAAAATTTACTGTAAATAATAATATTAATGTTTGTGATAGTGAAAATATTCAAAGCATATGTGTAAATTACCTTGGTGTACTAATAGACAATGACTGAAAATTAGATAATTTTGTTTCCCAAAAATTAAAGAAAATGGCATTTGGAGTCAAATATTTGTACAATTTGGGTCATGTAGAAAACACTTTTTAATGTAGAACCAATTAATTAATTTGTACTGAGTCAATTTAATTACTGTGCATTTCTCTTTACAATCAATAAAAGGAATAATACACTTTTTAGTGCCAATAATTGTCAAGATGCATTTCCTTCGGATTTTCAATCTTATGGAACGTATCAAGTATCGATATAAGATGTGAGAAAAAATATAAACACTTCAAGAAAAAAATCACACAAATTTTATTGAATAAACAAAAATTATTGGGAATAGATAATAAACTCAATGCATGGTCGAACTATTTTTAAAACTACCCTTTAATTAATAAAGAGTTTTGTAAGTATTATTGTCATGTGTTAGTTTGTAGACTTTATATACATATTAGCAATGAATTTGCTTTAACTCTTACTATAATTATTATTATATACAAATATAGCCTTTTCTTGAATTATTAGTATTTTTCCAAATAATTAGTTAGAAATTATTGAGAGTATTTCCATAAAATAAACATAAAGCAAGATTTTATAAGTAATAACTATCCATAATTAAAATTTTCAAAATTATTTCAATGGTTGCTGTAAAATCTACAAAATAGAGTAAATCTTTTGCAAAACATTTACAAATGAAAGTTTACTAAACCAAAATATATGCATGCATGTGACTAAAATTGATACTCAATGTTTGATAAAAACTCTCAAGTTTGTCAATTAATATGCGGCTAGATTGAATATCAGATTGCTCTTTTCAGGCAATCTCTAACACATATAGACGAAGAGCAACAAAAACACAAAAGAAATCAAAAGCAATATATATGTATTGCATCCACACTTATTAATGGAAAAATTTTGAGGGCTGAATGTTCAGCTGGACAGCCTTATATATAGATCGATATTGGTGACTATCTACCATTAAATAAAAGTAGACCACCTATGAAAATGCAACTAGTTATACAAAATAGAATTGGACAATCCAAAATTAGTAGAAGTCAGACTATTCTGTTACAAGTTAAAATTCACGGTTAGTGATATAAACAGTAAGCTACTTGCAATTCATAATAATGAACATAAAAATATGTTTTATTTTTTTTGTATCACATCTGATCAATTGTTGACTATAGGAAGATCGCCCCTGTGCCTTACAATCAAAGATAGTGATCCTACAGTTTCAAAAAGATTTATTTCGCCTAATATTTTTAATAATCGAATTGAATCCTTTAGCTTTGCCATCTAACTCATCAATAAAACACAATATCAAGTCTTGCAGAAGATTGAATCGTATATCAATGAGTTTATATTTAATAGTCGAATATGAAAATCTACTGAAGGCTTAAGAATTCGAACTGTTAGAATGGACCAACCATTCGTAATAAATTGACATCAAGCTAACACTTTTTATTTGTCTACCGCCCAAAATCCTATCTATAAAACATGTGTTAAAAAGAACAATTTTTAGGTGGTGGTCTTCAGCTAAACATGCCACGCAAATTCAAATCAATAATCAGAGATGATATTTCATAAGATACTTTTGATTTCATTGCTTATGGGTTCAATTTAACATATGAAATCGCCTCATTTTTACCATTGGTGTTCAGTGCATCTTTTGGAGCACCTCCGCTCACTAAAACGTTTCTAAAACAACTTTGTGGTTTAATCTCCGATAAAAGACATGCTGACTATTCCATAATTTGCAACAGGATCAGATGCAAACCCGGTTTCGACTTGTTAATAAGCATAATTATCTGCATTCGTGGAACTAGACGACACCATGCAATTTCCAGGTTTTAGGTTGATCACCACTTAGCTGGAGCCAACCACTACCTCAAGTGACACTGAAAGTTCTTATTTGAAATTAATTTATTTTAATTCTGTTCCAAGATGCGTAACCCTGACCGAATATGTATTTGATCAGAATTTCCTTACTAGAGCATTTACCAGTGAAAGAAACGAGGAGAATAATTGTCGTCTTATCTGGATTTCCAAAAGAGAATTCTTGCTGCAACAAATTTGGACCGCAGTGGAATAGATTTTTGAAAGATTGAGCATTACATTTAATTATTTTAGCATTGTGGGATTAACTGAATTGGACGTTGTCTCATATTTCTGTAGAAAAAGCCTTTTGATATTGGTTTTAGCATGTGCATTATTTGAAACTCACATTTGTATTTATGTGTTCTTTATTTGATTTTTTATGTTGATTGTTTCTATATTTACTTTATAGCTATTAATGACGCTATTACTTTTAAAAAAAAACAGTTTTATATTGCAAAAATTCAGATGAATATGGATTATCCTATCTTAAAAAATTGTAGTATATTTGCATCATTTTTGCAAAATGACAATTTGTGTAGATTTAATAATATTTGATGATAGTCATTGTACAACTAATGATTTAATATCCCTTTGTATTTTGATTGGTCGCTCATACAAGGAATCCATTTTGTTTGTGTAATTTAAAAATCTGACTTCTCAGTATCGCTTGTTAATTTGTTCTGCTATTACTCACCATCTGATAATAAGTGAGTTTATTGTTTGCTAATATTTGTAAATACGCAGAAGTTGTGAATTCTGTTAATTTAAGTTTTGCTAGCCTATCTTCTAGTTGCTTTTACTTTTGTTATTACAGATTTCCCCAAACCTATATTTAATTAACCTCCTATTTTAGCATTTTTTGGATAATAGATCCTTCCCAAATTGCACCTTTGTTACATTTTATTATATTTTTTTATAGTATGTTATTGATCAGTATGATCAACGCTTAGGGTATCACATTGGGCAAAAGGTAAGATAACCAGAGGGTTTAAATGGTCAGACGGTTAAGCTCCTTAGTCTGGGTGATAGTAGGTATTAGGTATAAGGATGAGTATGGTTAGGAAGCGTGGTTTGTATATAGCTATAATTTCTTGTATTTTCTCTAGTCTAAAATGCGCTGAGAATTAGGTGTTGGAAATGGCTCATCACTTCAGCAAGAGGCCATGATTCTGTAAGAAGAAGTTTGGAATTTACTTGTTCTCTGAATACTTGTTAACCTATGGAATGAACATGCTCTTGTTTTCTCAAAAGATAGAAGTACATAATAACTAGTAGTTTCATCAGTTGTTTAATATTTCTAAAGATAGAATGTTTGCTGAGTGTTGCACGTGCTTCTACAACAAGTCCAGCATTCTACAAAATATTTGCAGAGTCTGTTATTTGATCAATTTAATTTAAGTTAGTATTTAAGATCATTTTTAACTATGAAAGAGAAAAGAATATATTTGCATTGCTGATCACAAGATATAATTGTACACATAATTCTAAAGCAAAAAAGAAAAAAGAAATTATTGGAATTGATGAAAATGGTGATTATATTTCTTTATCAGCCACAGATAACAGTTCTGGTTAAAATCAAGCTATGAACTCTTTATCTATTACATCAAGTGATCCTAAGCTCCCATCTCTTTTTTTGACAAATGTGGCTACTATTCGTCACATACCAGTTTCCATCAGAAATGATTGGTCCAACATATTGCGATCTCTAATTGATAGATGTTGTATGGATCCTGCCAATATTAAAAACTGGATGAAATTATTCATGTTGCCCAAAGCAGTTTTTAGATCAAGTCAAAGAGCTGTAAGAAGAGACGTTATTAATTATAACACCCAAATTCATAGACATATTAAAAGTTTGGAAAATGGTGATTATGTTGGACTCTGGGATTAAGTGACACGGATAAAATCGAAATGTTCAGCGTTTTCATCTGATAAAAATGAAACTAGAATTAAAGATCTAAGAATTTTGCAGAGTTGGGCCAAAGCATTTATGTCAATTGACATGGACCCAGCTAATTCCCAAAGGCATGATACTCTTGCTTTTCTTTACCCACAGCAAGATGAGCCATTACTTTTTGAAAATACCATTCCATCCTATCAATTAGATGTCAGCTCGATTTGAAAAGCTCTTTAGTGTTTTCCTAAAGGTACAGCATCTTATCCTATTTGATTGTTTCCTGAACACTTACTCAATGCCATTGAGTGTCCAAATACTTGTATGGGGGAAAATACTTTGAATTCGCTTTGCAAATTTGTTAATCTATTGGCTTCAGGGAATCTGCCAGTTGAAGTCCGTCTTTGGTTTTGAGCTGCAAACCTTTTTGCAGTTAATATGTCTAAAGGTGGAATTAGACCAATTGCTGTTGGTGAAGTGTTGCGTCAACTTGTTGCAAAATGCCTGGTTCATGCTGCCAATGCTGAGGCCCAAATGATTTTCAACCCCCAACAACTAGGAGTTGCTACAAAAGGTGGAGCAGAAGCAATGATTCATGCCAGATCTACAATGAAGTGTTTACTTTCTGGAACTAAAGGCATGCTTTCAATTGATTTTATGAATGCTTTTAACACTATGAATCAAAGTTTTATCCTTAAAGCAGTACAAAAATCCACCTGGGCTCCATTAATTTGTACAGCCTTTGTATGCACGTCTCAGTACCCTGCTATATGATGGGAAAATAATTAGTAGTGAAGCCGGAGTGCAACAAGGCGATCCTCGGGTCCATTGCTCTTTGCAATTACTCTCCACCCACTTAAAGAGCGCATCAGCTTAGAACTTCCTGAGCTTGAACACAATAGTTGGTACTTTAATGATGGACTATGTTGTGGTAGTGAATATTCTCTATCTAGATGTCTTACAATCATTCAAGAATTGGGTTCTTCTTTGGGCCTTCAAGTCAACTTAAGGAAGTGTTAATTGTGGAGTCCCACAGAATTTACCAGCATAAACTCATATATTCCCAGGGCACCTATTGATGGTTTTAAACTACTTGGTGTTCCAGTTGGTGATAACCAGTATATGCAACTGCTTCTCATGGAACAATCTAAAAAAGCTCAGGAATGTCTAGAAATGCTCAGTGAGCTCGGAGATCCTCAACTTACTATGGTTATTCTTAAAGTGTGCTTTAGTGCTCCAAAGCTTACCTATGCTCTGATATCTATTCCTCTCTCTGCTAATAGTGAGGTTATTTTAAGGGAATTTGATGAATCCTTACGGGATGCTACTTCATGTATCATTGGGTCACCACTTCCTGATATTGCATGGAATCAAACATCTTTCCCTATTATAATGGGAGGCTTTGTATACGTCGTGCATGTGACCAGCATCTTTGTGCTTATTTGGGTTCTGTCTTTAAAGCTCAAGATTTGGTTGAGCAGCTCACCAATGCAGATATTACCAATTCTGTTTGGATTTCAGTAATTTAATTTAATTTAATTTATTTAATCTTAATTTAATTTAATTTAATTTATTCATTTAATTTATTTATTTAATTCCTTTGTTTTTTTACAAATCAAGTGATTAACACTTATGAAGAACTAAAACAATAGATAGAAATTAATTTGGTTCTAAAAAAATACTTTGTCTTGGTTTCGAAAGTTTATTGTCCTTGAGGACATAAATTGTTGGTTTTCATTGTTCAATAGCTTTGTTATAGTTTATGGACTTTGTCCTATAGTTTGATAAGTAGTTTGATCTTCTTTGTTTTAGTGAAATTTTTACTGATTTTTTAAATTTATTGAAATTTTGTTCTTCTTAAATATCTGGATGGAGTTTGTTCCATACGTCAATTGTAAAATTGGTCAATGATTTTTCAATGATTTTCTTTTTAAATTTGATTTTGTGATAAGTCCTAGCTCGCTTGTGTATATTTTTCTGTAATTCTACTGAAGGTTTTTTCCAAAATAGTAAGAGGCAATTTAATTTTAATAAGCATTCTAATGATTCGATATTATGTTTTTCTAATATTTTACTTTGATCGTTTTTACTACAGATTGTATTAATTGCCCAATAATAAACTGTTTTAAGTTTATTAAATATTTTCTTGGTAACATTGTTAAATAAAAAAGATGAACTTGAAAAATGTGACAGTATAAGAGATCTTAGTAATACAATTCTCCACTTCATTGGTAATATATGTTGAATCTTAGTTAGCAATTTAAATCCATGGGCCATTTACTTCGTAGTTGCATTGATCTGATCTTTAAATTTAAGTTCATTGTCAATTTCAATACCAAGATATTTAATTTTCTTAGTTTCATAAATGATATTTTTTCAACATATATTGGTTGCTTCCTAAGAAATTCTGATTTAGTTTTTAAATCCTTCATGTTTGAATCATTCAGTGATCATGCTTTTGCCAATATATTAGTAATATAACTACTAAAGCCAAAAAATTTAAAATAATTTATGCAAGAGATTATCTAAATTATTCAGACGAAATAATGGAAACACTTTTGAAAAATATATCATTCAACTATATATACACATTAAAATCTGGATCTTGCATGATTGATTATATTTCAAAAGAAATTTGCAATGCAGTTAATAAAGCGGCACCAATTAAGTACCGCAAAGTAAAATTAAAAGCGCGTAAATTTGCTTTATCAAATGCCAACGATAGTGACATAGAACTTAAATTAAATAATGTACCAATAAAGCAAAGCGAATCTATTAACTATTTAGGTGTTGGGATTGACAATGGTTTAAATTTCGAACAATTCCTCATGGCTAAAATTAAAAAAATGGCTTCTGGATTTAGGTATCTTTATTATCTCAGTAATATTTCAAATACGTACCACAAACGATTAATAAATGCACTCTGTCTTTTACACTTTCAATACTGCTCATTCCTCTTTACAAATATTAATTCAAAACATCATATCCTTCTGTCTAAAACCTTTAATTGGTCCTTTAAAATACTCAATTTTGCACAAAAACACGACAATTACCGATTAAAATACAAAATATTATCTCCTTATTATCAAATTCAAATGCATATGTTATCAATATTATTTAAATTCAAATTTGGCCAGGACACAATTTCGTTTTTAAAACAGTATATTAAATTAAATGAACATTCTCAAACATTTTTATGCTTGGATAAACATTCTAATAGTTTTCACTACACAGCAACTAAATTATGAAATAACTTAAATAAAGAAATTAAATTTGAAAAAAATTACAAACAATTCAGAAAAAAATTCCTCTTTAATAGACAATGCCTACTTAGCGACAATAATACACTACATTCATTTGAAAATTTTGTATAAAATGCACACACACAACACACATTTTAATATTATATATATTTATTATTTTTTTAAATAGCTTTTTGTTGTTTTGTAGTTTATAGTTTTTGTACTAGTTTATTGTAACAATAAATTGCTTTTGAATCTTAATTGAATTAAAGGCCTTTGATATATCAAGTGAAGCAATATAAACGTTTTCATCTTTTTCTAATTTTCTACGCCAGTCATTTATTGTTTCAATTTGTTGATAATCCTTTTCTAAAACCAAATTTCTGTATGCTTAAAAGTTTATTCTCTTCAATGTAGATCGTTAATTGTTGATATATGAGTTTTTCAAAATGTTGCTTATTCCTGAGAGAATAGATATTGGACGATAATTCTCTGTTTTCTCATTATTGCTCTTTTTTAAAATGGGAATAACTTCAGCCATTTTTAATTGTTTAGGGAAATAGGAATAGTAAATACATTCATTGAAGAGATCACATAATGGTCTTGCTAGTACATATAGAGCATCTTTTAAGAACCATAGAGGATAGTAACTTGGGCCTTTTGATTTACTTGTTTTTATCATTTTTGAGCATTTACAAAAATCATGAATTGAAACATATTTAAATTCAAAAGATGAGTGAATCAAATTTATGTTATGATGGTAATTAAATTTAGTAATTTCTTTAATAGAATCTTCATGTTGACATTTACCAAGTTTCACAAAGTGTTCATTCATAATATTTGTAATTTCAATGCTTTTTCAATGATTTTTTCTCCATTGCTAACTAGACATTTGATATCATTGTTCTTTTTTTCTTTAATAAATTCATTGATGTCTAGCCATTTTCTTGCTACATTCTTTCCATTATTAAAAGATCATGTCAAAAATTCATTAAGCTTATATATTAATTTATTAGATACACTATTTCTTAATTTCTTGTATTTTTTGAAATTTTCTGTACATCTATTTTTACAATAGTTTGCATAAAGCTTATGCTTTTCTTTAACTAGCTGTTTAGTTTCTTTTAAAATCCATATCTTCCACTTTACAAATGGAGTTTGATCTTGTTTCTAAATTTTAGTTATTGGACAATGTTTGTCGTACAGCATAGTCAGACTCTTTGTTATAAATTCTACCTTTTCATCATTTGATTGAAAGTTATAGAAATATGTCCCGTTTAGATTTAGCAAGTCTATCGAGGAATTGTTTCTCTGATAATGCTTAGTTGAATGAATAAAAATATTATTGCTTTGTTTCAAGAAACATTTACTTTCGTTTTTGTAAAAAGTGCTGCAGGTAATTATATGATCAGACAATAGACCATCTAAAACAAATGTTTCATAATTCGATATTTCATTAACGTCACATATTATATAATCAATTAATGATAATGTTCTACTGCTAATGTGAATTGGTGTCGTTTTATTTAATACGTCCATGGTAAAAATATCTATTAGGTCGTAAATATTATTACATTCGTTTGATTTAAATAATTTTGGTTATAATCTCCCATTATTATGATTTTCTTTTTTTCATTGTAAGCCATGGAAAGTTCTTCGTGTAAATGCTTGTTTTCTATTACAATAACTAATATTGAATAAAATTATTTCTTGGTTTATTTTTAGTTCTATCCATAAGCTTTCAAAATTTTGATTACTTTTATTTATATGGATTCTTAGTTTCGGCGAATATTTCTTGGGTACTAGTAATAATACCCCACCACCTTCAAGAGTTGTTTAGATTTCTATCTTTTCTGAATATTTTGAAATCTTCTTTAAAAATGGGTATTGTATCATTGTATTTCAACCATGTTTCTGTGATTCCAAAAATTGTATTATTATCGAAGTTTTCTATTAGATCATGTAATTTTTCAAATTTGTTTCGAATACATTGAAAATTAATGTTAACGTATTTAGGACTTTGTTTGTAGTGTAATAATGTGTTTTCTAAATCATTAATTGAAAGACATCGTGAATTATTATTCATATAAAGTTTTTTTAATCAAAATATTTTTTTGCATTTGGTATATTGGGCAGTGTGGACTTAATGCATTATGAACTTGAGAGTTTTTGATGTTTGATCTTAAACAATTAATGCATTTGTGAATGTTCTTTGTATCTTTGTTTGGACAATTTTTGTAATTGTGATTTTCTGTACAATACATACAGCAAATATCCTCACATTTGCAAGTCTTTGTAGAATGACCATAGCCTCCACATGAACTGCACATTCTTATGTAGTGATGATCAATTATATGGATGATACTTAAACCATATCGAATTTTGTTGTTTATCATTGTATTTCTTAGTTTAGGTGAAACTTTTACAATTACTTCTTTACATTTTTTGAGGTTATTAACGTTTGAAAAAATAACAGTTAATTCCTCAGTGCAAACATTTTTTAGAATAGGATTAGAATCGTAAAGTTTGACTTTGAAGTTGTTAATATCTTCAATATCTTCATATATTGGTATATTCGATAACTTAAGCTTAGGCAAAAATTTACTCGATTTTTTTATATTAATGCCTTTTATTTTTCCCAATTCCTCCATTGTTTTTTCTGCCTTTTCTTCGGATTGGCAAAAAAGAACAATATCATTATTTTTTGACACAATTGCTTGATCAATTGGAGACATTCCCATTTTTTTGATGGATTTTTCAATGTTGTTCATAACCTTCTTGCATTCCTTTCCATTTCAAGAACCATCTTTATTTTGGAGAGTTTTGTTTGAAATTATGAGTTTTGGGGTCATATATTTCTTATCATTTTGAGGGGAGATGATATAAAATTCATTTGAATTTTCCATATTTGAAGAGTGTCATTTCTTATCTTTAACGCAAGTTAAGAAATTTTGCTTATTCTTTGCAATAAAACCGTTACAGTGAAATTTTTTTTTACTGTTAATATTCAAGCCACTTATATAATATTCAAGATCAGTAAATAAATTTAAGAGATTCGGTATTTTTGATTCTTGATTATTACTGAGCTTAGAAACATCTGAATATAATGACATCATTCACTTGTATTTAAATTTTACTAGAGAAATTCAAAAATGCATTACTTAAAAAGTTAACAACAACTTACGTGGAAACTTCACTCTTTTCTTTTCCATAACTGGGTCAGAAGAATTACCTCAGGACTGCACCCAGAAAGCTTTTCAATACAATATTGAAAAAGTTCGTTATGACAAATTTTTTAGTCAAGCAATTGCAGTTCGCGACCAAGCTGGATTGCACTCTCTTACTGTTGAGGCTTCTGAGGCGTGGTTAACTCCTATTCCTCTGAAAGCATTTGACCTCAATCTTCTTCCCTCCGAATATCAGGCAGTAGCTCATTACCGTTTAGGTCTCCCGCTCTATTCAGAATCTAGAAAGTGACCCTCTTGTTAGAATGGGACATTGGGTATTTATGTAGACCATACTCTTACTTAGAGCAGCAAAGGTGACAGAATTGGTCGGCAGGGTAGTCTTCGCGATCTAATTAATGGGACTCGGTCTAAACCTGGAGATGTTGTTATTCCTGTTTGGTCTGCAGGCAAGCCAACTGCACTAGACTTGACTGTCATCTCACCACTGCAAATTTCAACCATTTCAAATGCGGCATCCAATGCAGGCTGGTCTCGGGGAGTAGCTGAAGATCACAAATTTTCAAAACATTTTAATAGTTTTGAATCTGAAGGTTATACATTTGTGTCCTTGGCCTTAGAAACACTAGCGGGCTTCTCAGCTACCTCAATTAAGACTTTTCGGAAGCTGGCCCTCCTTGCTGAATCGCGGAAAATTCACAATAGAGATGTGACTACTGCTCCCTTTAAATTTCTACAGTCTCCCGCAATTGTGCTAATGCGAAGCAATGCTAGTATGATCCTTGCAAGATCTTTAGATCCTCATCACTAAATCGAAATAAAGAATGCTGTAANCACTAGGGGGCTTCTCAGCTACCTCAATTAAGACTTTTCGGAAGCTGGCCCTCCTTGCTGAATCGCGGAAAATTCACAATAGAGATGTGACTACTGCTCCCTTTAAATTGTGCTAATGCGAAGCAATGCTAGTATGATCCTTGCAAGATCTTTAGATCCTCATCACTAAATCGAAATAAAGAATGCTGTAAATCGTATTAAATTCATTGTATGAATTTATTGATAATTTTTCTAAATCATTTTAAAAAATAAATATGAATTGAATATTATAAGATAAGATAAGATAAGATATTATTTATTCAGATAATATTTTCAATTACAAAACTGGTTATTATCTGAATAGCGTCAAGAATGATAACAAATAACTATATTTACAAAAAAATAGGACAACTACAAAATCTGTTCTGTTCAGGCTATGGAAATTAATTGCGCGTTATTGTATAATCTTTATTGTAAAATTTGAATCCTAACCATGATTTACCCAAAATGAATTTTTCCTTCAACATAAATGCTTTTAATTTTCTTTTAAACGTAATTGCACTCTTAATCATTTTAATTTCACTTGGTAATCGATTCCAATTGCGAATTGCAACATTAATAAAAGACTGTTGCTTGATTTTTTTACGAAATTTAATGCTAGTATAATGATTAGTTCTTATATTGCGCTTATGAAAAAAGTTTGGAAATGATATTGAATTATAAGGAGGTANACGGTGTGGTATAAGCTGTGCAATGTTAAAAGCTCTTCCTTTGATAGATTGTTGAAGGGAGCTAGAAGTTTAGCAGACGTGATTCTGCTACGCTCACTCGTTATGAAATTCTCACTACCGAGTGAACGTAGGACGGAGAGCTCAGCGGGACCAACCGATCGCGGAGAAATCATCTCAGCGTATGTTTGTATTCATGATTAATTTTATAAATTTAGTGTTAATTGTAACTAAATAATTGGATTTTGTGAATGTGTAGATGATTTTGAATGATTTCAATTATAATTTATTAGTAATAGTATCTATTTTAGTTATTGTAGTAAAAATTAATTATTTTAAGCTTTTGAAGAAAACTCATACAAAGAAATTTGCATTAAAAATAAAACAACAAACTAAATTATTATCATGGGTGTTTATAATCAAAACTACTTGCGTGCAATTGAAAAGAAAATTAACGATTTAGTTGATATGGAAGTATTAAATAAGATGTGTCAACGCATATTAACTTTATTAAGTCTTCTTTAATTGATTTTATCATCGTATACGTTTCAAGCATTAATGCATATGCCGTTTTTACAGATTTTTATATATCAGACCACTTGCTTAACAATATAAAGGCACAAACAGATTCGCGGATATATTACACTAAAAGAATTTATGTAAAGAAATACTTTAACAATAATTTTTTAAGGAACTAATGAACTTTAATTGAGCATTTTTAAGGATTTTTAATAATTTTAAAATATATTTTGACTTTCAAAGTCATCGTCAGTTTTACAAATAATTCCCTTTAAATTTAATTGATTTTATTGCAATATTTTATTTCACTAAATCTTAATTATTGGTAACAATAGTTTATGTAGGCTATATAATTTTCGTTCGTATTTAGACTTAGTTGAAATGAACATATTAGAATGCTTTCAGTGATTTTAAGATATTTTGCATCGGTATTCTTTAAAATTCTTACATCATAAGTTAGTCCACAATTTTTTAGGTGTTTTGAAATGGTTGAATTAATTTCATGTTCTTTTGTTCTTCTGCTTAGTTGCCGAGCACAATATCCGATATAATCCTCACCACAGGTGCATTGAAACTTATAAATTACATTAGATTTATTGGACATGCTAGTTGTTGATTTAAGACCAAGCTTTGCATTAAGTTTGTGGATCTTGTAAACAAATCTTACTTTTTCTTTAATTCGATCTTTCTCACTTGATGTATTAGATTTGTTGTATATATTCCTCGATAGTGGATTTTAAATACATGTTCAAATTTTTGTGAATACTTTATTTCTTTGTCATTCGTGACTATTTCTGAAATTGCTTCTTTGATATATTTATCAATAACATTGTTTGGATATTCATTTTTTCTCAAGTCTGCCTTCAATTTGATAATTGCTTCATGTATGCTGTCATAAGAGCTTGCAATATCGAATATCCTATGTATTGATCTTTTAATTAAGGATATTTTGAAAGATCTTGGACAATTTGAATTAAAATTAAGGAATAGGCCGGTATCTGATGGTTTCTTGTATATTACAGTTATAAATGATGTTGAGTCCCTCATTATTTTAACACTGAAAGCATTCTAATATGATCATTTCAACTAAGTCTAAATACGAATACCAATAATTAAGATTTAGTGAAATAAAATATTGCAATAAACTCAATTAAATTTAAAGGGAATTATTTGTAAAACTGACGATGACTTTATAAATCGAAATATATTTGAATGTTTTTGTTAAAATAATGAACTTTAACTCGAGTGATTATTACTTTGGCACAACAGTTGATCAAAAATGATATTTATAATCGATAATTTAACAAGTATTTATCACTACTGGGTCCATTACTATTAAGAATATATTTAAATAATATGGATCAGCAAATTAATAGTAATCATGTACAATTTATGGTAATATTTCAACCTTAAAAGAAAATATCGAAAAATTGCAATCATTCTTTAATAATTTCTTAAACTAGATATTTATTTATTAATAAAGTTAATGCTTTCTGCAATAGATATTGACAAGACTTAATAGTCATTAAAAATAGAAGAAATGAATCGCCAAAGAAAAGCTGTTAGGATTAAAGTGATTACAGAATATACTTCAATTCATAATGTTATCAAATTTAGTGACAATTCTCTGTATAAAGACATTATTAATAATGATAATCATCTTTCTGGAATTATTCCAGAACGTCAGCCATATGCATTAGAAAGACTTTGAAAAAATCTACCAAAAGCACAAAAACATCTGCATAGAAAATTTGAGAATGTGTTCCCCAGTCGATGTTTTTCAACTATTAATAAGATATTTTGATGTATTTCAAAATATGAAATAAAACATTATTATTATTATAAAGATGCGTAACAACGTCATTCAGGAACCAACAAAAATCAAATACATCTACTCTACCATTTATTACTAATTCTAAAATTTTTTTTGAACTTCATAAATCAATTATAATTACAATCATTCAAAATCCAATTATTTAATTACTATTAACACTAAATTTATAAAAAAAATCATGGAATATTCGATTCATAAATTGATTATTATTAACTAGGTAAAGGATATATTAAAGAAAATGGCGTATGGTACATGAATAAGATCAATTAAAACCTTGAAACGGTTATACCAATAGAAGGGCGGTTAATACTTTTTGGATCACTTGTTTTATCCCATTTCATATACTCATCTTGTTTATTAACAGAGAAAAAAGTAAAATCGAAATTAAAAGTATTCAAATGGAAAATATACCTAATTAGTAACAAAAATAAAAAAGAAATAGTGTGCAAATATCTAATATTAGGTCTTCAAAATATTGAATTTTTATCGATATTTTGAAAAGGAAATCGAATATTTCTGATCATTTAAATCAAAGATCACTTAGTACAACTAAACAATAGAAAAATATTGAAGAACGGTTCTTAAATTATAATTTAATCAATACCGCTATTGAACAAATTCGACCAATAAACAATTACTGAGATAACTAAGCTGATATGAAGAAAGTTGCATTATTTACATTCCTAATAAGTTTGTAACCTTAATACATGTGTATGTACATGAGATTTAAAATATATGTAATTTTGGAGTAAGATTAACAATAATAATTGGAACTGAAAAGATTATTCCCGTACAAAACCTCAAAAGAAGAGTTGTCCCGACAAATTAGTGTTACCATGATATGAATATATTTGAACTTGATTTGGTTACAAACTCTATGCTGTTCTGTATTAGGCTACATATTTACTTAAATTAAGATTAAGTATTTTTTTAATTCTTATATAAGATTTCATTTTTTGGTAATTGCAAATATTTCGAAAGTTTTCATATACAGTGTACCGGTATATATGACACTTTAACATATAAATTTAGCAAAAAATTCAATAAAATACCACTGCAAAAAATATTCGAAATAAATAGACAAAAAGATTCCCATTTTGATTATACCACAACCAAATATGCAAGAATTAAACTTGGCTCATGTTTAGCGCGGAACTCAAAAATCATAAAAATACAAATTAACGTAAAAATTAGTTCTAATGAAAAATTCATTTCTATTTATACTTATATACTAATGTGTTAACCACATACAGTAATTGAGATAAATAACCACTTATTGACTTTGTATAAAGTTAAGTAGAATTGTTAATTGTTTACATAAAAAACATAAATATATTAAGTATTCGAATTTACATAATAAACAAATGTACACATAAAATTTAACCAAAGTTACTACCAATTAAGGCACAAATACTCAGCACCAAAATTAATTTCAAATTGCACATTCAGAAATTAGGGATTGTCGTGAGGATAATACTTTCTGAGCGACGGCCTCATTATGTATTGCTGTCCATCAAATCCTTCGAAATATTCATCAACTGATGGGTGAATGATCTAAATATGTTAAACATAGACGACTTGATACAAAAACATTGATTCACTAATACTGCAACAGAACGTATTGGAATCTTTTACGTCAAAAACTCTCGGGAGTGGGAACTCAAAATATTACTTAAAAAATAACACTAATGTCTTACTGCAAATAAAGCACTGCTTGTAAACTGAATTTTTTACTAAAAGCAAAAAATATGCTAATAATTAACACTTAACAACGGATATTGTCAATTTATGCCCAGTAAGAGACTGCGAAAGTCATCACTCAAGGACGCAATGATAAACATTTCCCGCAGCTGGCATTAAGGTCCGTAAAAGTGAAAACTATGAATTACTGTATTTTCCGGCCAATAAGCCGCGACTATTGATTTGATCTGAAAATGAAGGTTTTTAAACATTACCATCCAATAAGCCGAATTAAAGAAATTGCTTTAGCTAGCTTACTCTACTTATGCATTACATTAGCTAAGCGCTACATTCGTTACGTTACCGTTATTTATCAACAGCTAATAAATATTACGGTATCAGTGGAAGATAATGATTATTATTTGTTGATTGTCATAACAAAGCAGTGACATTACTTACAGCGACAACGTGCGGCCACGTAAAATACGATCGATTATATAAATGCGTTGATGGTTTGGAATTTTGCAATCGCGATCACAGCTTGTTCGTCTAATAAACCGATCCCACGAAATAAGTTTCAAAAATTAGGTCCACAAAATCGGCTTATTAGCCGGAAAATACGGTACCTTAATATTGAAATATCGCCGTTTGACTAAAGAGTGATTCCAGTATTGTTGGGATTTTAAACTTCTTTAAAATTGCCTTTGAGATACAATCGAATGCCTATATTTTCAACCCTTCACAATGATTTACCAAACTGTTTAACTTTTTTTAGTATAATCAATGTTTAACTAAGTAATACCTAAATGTAAAGGCAATAAATAATTCCAAAATTGGATATTCCCTCAAAATGTAACAATCTGAGGATAAAAAGTTGAGGTATTGTTAGTTGCAATTTTACAGAAAAAGTATATACAATAATTAAAGATGTCATAACAATTTCTTGAAAGAAATTTTCCAGCCGACATAATTTTCAAAAAATTAGAACGTAATGATTAAAGGAGAGTGCAAGATCCTTGAAACCTGTCAGTTAATGCGCACAACGTACATACCATCAAATTTGATTTAAAATGATGTTTTTGTTTTTCTTGAACACTATTTAAAATTCTTTGCTGCCATTTAATTGCCTAATTTGTGAAAATAGACTAAATCTATAAAATGACGATCATGAATGCTAACCACTGTAAACGATATAGACAAAAATGCATTAATAACAAGGCATGATAAAGATTGAAAATAGGTAATACAAATTATGAGAATATAACGGGGGAATCTCAACAATTTTTACTCAATTTTATGAAGAAACTTGTCGACACAAAAAGATCGCAGTTGAAGAGAACCATTGCGGATTGTCAGAAAAATTATCACTACAAATCAATATTTAATTCTAGCTATTTCGTAATTGCTTTTAAGTAGTTACACGCGCTCTTAGTTAATTGAACTTTTATAGCTACCTTTTTATCAGGATAACAACTTGTTCACTATTTCAGGACTAGCAACTAAGGAAACTAATTGGATTGGAGGTGGGCTTCTATCTAATCACTATTTTCCAGTTTAACATTAGGATGGCCAAGGATGTTAAAACGACATCCTCAGCTTATTTAAAACTAATAGTTTTGTTCCAGCAGGGCTATATTTTTAAGACTAAATATTTCACCGAACACGTTACTTTGAACAAATAAGAAATACATGACGCTAAAAATTACTACACAAAATTTGTAATACCGTATTTACCAGTGTATAAGCCGCACCTTTTTCCACGAAAAATTGCTCCCAAAGCGGGGGTGCGGTTTATCTACAGAAACATCTCGCGAAGACACCTAATTTGCACACATATTGTAAACTAAAGTACGAGGTCTTGCTGTAATATACATTAAAGTAAAGTAATATCCTTGTTTAGAAGACAAACAATCAATTTATTAAAAATAACATAATATTAAAGTATTAGAATGTATTGTTAGTTTAGAAATATGCATGCAAATATTAAGAGCAATTTAGATCAGCATCCTTTACAAGATCTATATAGGTTTATAGTTATAATTAATGTATTAAGATAGGCTATAAATCGCGGAAATACAGGTTTCTTTTCTTCAAAGTTGTAAAAAATATCTGAATAATGTAAATAAATATGTTTCGTTGATTCAGTGCTTGTGAATTTATATATTGCTCAAAAAACTTTTCCTAAATTCGGATGTCATTTTGACATCCTTTATATCATTGAATAAATATAGTACAGGAAAGGTTGTGGCATGTATGTCAATGAGTGAAAGAGCTTCACTCAGAACATCCAACAACAAGTTTCAACACGTTTACCCAGGTACATAGTTATATAGGCAGCGCAATTGGCACAGTGCAGTTATTCTAGTGTTGAGGAGCGAATAAGCAACATGTCACGAAAAACATTATCAGAGGAGCAAATACGCAGTATTCTGCAAGCTACACCTTATTTTGAATCAGAAGGGGAAGATGTTGGAATAAGTAGTGATGATGAATATATCCCACAGTCATGTAGATCATCAGAAGAGGATGTGGACACTGAAGAAATACTGGATACATATGACAACAATATTGCTCTTCAGCCTCCTCCATCTGTTTAGTCTTCTTCGATGGACGCACCAACTACTTCGTCAGGGAATGTTCGCAAAAAGTGCAAGCTAGAAGCAATTTCACCCATAACTGGCTCTGTTTTTACTGCAAAAGATGACACAAAATGGGATGTTAATTCTTCAAATAACGAAGTTGGACGTGTTGGACAGACCAATGTGATTAGAGATGTTCCTGGTCCTACATTTTATGCAAAAAGACATGTTGTCCAGGGAAACGCCTTTAGTGCATTCAATTTATTTATAGACAAGTTCATCATTGACAACATAGTCGAATGTACAAAAATTGAGGCACGCTCTAAAACAGGCAATGAAAACTGGAATACTTCCCTAGAAGAAATTCATGAGCTTTTGTCAGTGATGTTCACTCGTGGACTGATAGCCTGTGTATTATTTATGGTCAAAGAATTGGGGACCACCAATATTCAATCAAATCATGTCTCGCAACAAATACAAGGAACTGATCAGATACATACGTTTTGACATTAGATCGTCAAGAAGTGAAAAAATTCAACATGACAAGTTATCACTTTTCTCCACAATTTGGAATCGTTTTATTGAAAACTTTAAAGCATGCTATATTCCTCATGAAATTTTTTCCGTTGATGAGCAACTCTTTAATACAAAATCCAGATGTCCTTTCACTCAATATATTGCTAGCAAGCTAGATAAACTTGGCATAAAATTTTGCCTTGCTGTGGATACCAAAACGACGTATTTATTGAATGTATTTCCTTATGTAGGAAAGGATGATCATCGACCTGGTAATAAATCACTCACTGAGCCCTTCACTGGCAAAGGCAGAAATGTTACCAAGGATAATTTTTTACTTCTGTGAAACTATCTGAACAATTAAAGGCCAAGAATACAAGCATTGGGGGCACTATGAACAGAGTCAGGAGAGAAATCCCACATCAAGTAAAATCACTTAAACTTCCACAATAATATTGAGAAATGAAATCACAACTTTGACGATTTGTCAATGCAAACCATCAAAGAACGTTTTGCTGTTGAGTACGGTGCATAAAACTGTAGCTTGTTCAGAAAAAACAAAACTCCAGAAACCATTGATTACTACAATTCAACGAAGTATGGAGTTGATGTGTTAGATCAAAAGGCCCGGTTGTACACAAGCAAAGCATCATCACGACGCTGGCCATTACAAGTATTTTACAATGTACTAGATTTAGCTGCAATAAAGTCTGTCATAATGTACAATGAAGTAGGAGGTGATAAAATGACTCGACGTGATTATTTGTTGAAACTCATTTGTGAGTTACAGAATATTTGGAAACCTCAACAATCTAATGAAGAAAGTGAAACCGAGGAACACCCTTTGCTTGCAATTGCTAAAAGAGTTTGTTGCCAGGTAAAATGCGCTCATAAGTCAAGAAATAAAACTAATAAAACGTGTAGAAAATGCAAAAGACCAGTATGTGGCAATTGTGTAGCAATCAAGGTAGAGACATTGATTTGTAAAATATGAAAACCATTATTGTAATTTTGTCAATGCTTTTATAAATCATCCATTAACGTTGGAAATTGTCTAAAATAAACATTTTAACCTATTAAATAGTTTTTTATTACCAAATTGCCAGTTCAAAAGTTCAAATGCATGCAACTAACGATTTTAAGTTGCATTTATTAAATGATAATTGCAACTTAAAATCACCAGTCGAAAACCATTTTATCTTATAATACCTTTAAATACAATTAACTTTTCCAATCTATAGATAAAAACCACAATTTGTCAAAAAAATTTTTGAGGGGTGATGTCAAAATGACATCACACGCCCGCCAAGGTTGGGTTGCAGCTGCGGGCGTTCTAGTGTTAAATTGTCAATCTTCTTACTCCATATTCTTTCATTTTCTATTAGTTTCAGCTATTTTCTGAATGCATTTCAAATCTTTAGCAGTGTTAAGGTAAGATAAACTTGGATGTTTTTGTCATTTTGCATGATTAAATTTAAGACACTGGTTTAAACAATTTTATGCTATACTTATAAGACCGCCTCTGTAGTACACTTTTCAGAACTGCAACACACAATTTAGCTATATCCCTAAACCTTGATGGAAACTGTACAAATCAGACGAAATGAATAATATACTAAAGATTCAGAAACATGAAGTTAAGTATTCAAACCTTTATACAACCAGACTTTTCTATACCTAACTTCATTCTTTCTGCAATAGGTTACTTCAGATAAAAAGCAAATTTGTTACTTCTCACGAAAATTTAATTTCTCTGTATTAAAGTTTTCTGGTAACAATAGCCAAAATCCATCTTTCATTGGAATCTCGAAATTCGTTCTTACACTCAAAAAATACTTTATGAGCGGCCTTCACTACATTAAACAGCGTTCTCAAACACATCGACAAACACTGTAGCTTACAAAAGCTTATTCCCTCAATACTTACCACAGAGCAATCCGTTTGACAAATTGTCCAAAATACATCATATGCCCCTGCCCTCAGTAATACCACCCTGAGGTATACAACTCTACCACCTAATATGCTTGATAAGTTTCAATTTAGGAATTTTTTGTTTTCTTTTTTAAATATGTCATTTATGACATTTTCTTTTAACACAGCAGGCTATGAAAAATTATTATATTCTTAAATTCAAAAGACAAACAAAGAACAAAAAACAGACAAAAAAATTACATTCTGGAACAAGCAAATATTTCGCCACACAAAAAAGCTAGAAATGTTTCTAATATAGAAAATCGCCATGCATCCTAAATAAAATATGGACATCTTCCAAATGAAATGTTAAAATGGAAGCTAATGCATTAAATCACATATAATAAGCGATCTACGTTCAATTCAATTGTTTTGATAAGAGATCAGAATGGAAACAATCTTTGTGACAATCTAGAACTATCTAATGTTTTTCAACAACTAATGTACAACTAAATACTACTGAGAAATGGACAGCATCGCTCAAAGCTGATAAATTTTTAGCTATAGTTTGCTTAGATCTCTCAAATGCCTTTGATTCTAGTTATGCAAACATACTAACTGAAAAACTATTGATCACTAGTTAACTAAACCAACAATTCCACGGAGGCTACCAGGCTATAATGTTTTGCATCAATAAACGATTCTAGATCTTTAGTATTTATATAAATGATATGCAGTATATAACTAATTGCAACTTAATTCAATATGGCGATGACACCTGCTTATTCAGCGATAATATATGAATGCACCTTGCAGTGATATCTATAGCATTGAATTGCAACAAAGTATCAAAATATTTTTGGATGAATAAGAAAATATTTAATGAAGCTAAAACGAAATTTTGTATTTTACAACGCAATAAAAGTAATTACGATGTTTCTGTAGTGACTTTGAATATAAATGGTGTTAATGTACTTACCACAGACACTTTTAAATAACTAAGACTAACTATTGACTCAAAATTCAAGTTTAACACTTACATTAATATAATAGTTTGAAAATTAGCTATAGGTATAAAAATTATTCGCTAATAGTTAGGCAATTATCACTTTTTTGAGATAATTCAAATCTTGCATACTTTTAGATTTAGACATCTTAACTACGCAATATATTATTTAGTGACTTAACGATGCGCTTCATAAAAAACTTGAAATTCAATTGAAATGGGCATTAAATATCTCAATATATATTGTTGCTTATAATCGATCAATAAGATCAAATTTGTTCAGTCTATGCTAGTTTTATTCAAAATGTGTGTAATACTGCAAGCCACATGGACGAAAATATAAGAGTGCAGTTAAAGGAGTTCAACAGATTTTCAACAAACATTAACACTTGTAAAGCGATTGTACCTTTATTTTTATTTACTGGTTCTATTAGTTACTTGAACTGTACAGCTTACAACATGTCAATTAGTTTTCTCTAAAATGCTTAGAATGAAGACCCCCCCCCTTTTTGAATTTTTAGATCTCATAATAAATGATGCACAGTACCGGCGTTGTACAACCGATATTGACAAATTGTTGAAAGAATGAAAATCCGTTATTTCTGGAAAGGAAAATGCATTGAGATTGACGAAGGGACGAGAAATGAGAATGATCCATCTGTTTAAGAAGAAGCAAACAACGCTTGCTGTCGTTTCAATCGCATCAGAAAAGAAAAAATCAACTTACCAGGCAAAAGTTGCTTCATTTTTAACTTATTTAATTACTATATATATATATATATATATATATTTATATTATATATATATATATATATATATATATATATTATATATATATATATTGTGGTTTAAATTAATCCGTCCACTACATAATTTAGTCAACATTGATTAGAATATGTAA
>CABFPE010000035.1:505948-521626 GCA_900660155.1 Hofstenia miamia | reverse complement strand
ATATATATATATATATATATATATAAATATAAACAATTGTTTTCCATGCATTTCTATTTAAGTTTTGTTTAGGAATCTATGTGACATATTTCATGTAGGAGCTTTAAATGCAGAACAGTTTGCTTTGGCTGAATGGTTAATCGCTCGTTATCGAGAAGGAACTAATCCACCGACAGTACTTCTGCCTGATATGATTCCACCATCTTGTACACCACCGAGCCAAACAATATCTACTGACACAGAGCTTAATATTGAGGAATTCACCAGTCCGGAATTGCGTTCACTAGCTCAAGAAATTTTATCTTTAGAAAAGTTTGTATTGTACTTGTTTTATGAATTTCATTCCGCATAATTTGCTCAAGTATTTTCTTAAGCACATTCACTGAGTACCTTTGTGCCAAAAATGTATTAATTTCTAGTTAAAGGAATTCTCTTAATATTTATTAACTAATTGCTTATACGCAGGCTTATGCCTTTAATTTAGAGATTTGCAAGAAGCTGAAAATGAAGTGAAGTTGAAACAGGAAAACGTCTCAGTAACTGAACAGAAAAATTTGGTAATTGTTGTTTGAATTCTCATTCTCCAGTTGAGTTGTGTGTGCCAATCAAAATATCGAATTCATTTCGTGAATTAATAGGTCACTGCAGCTGTTCCAGGCATTGTTATTTCTGATTGTGTTTCTTAATTCAACCTGCAATGTAAACCTTTCGCCACTGTATGCTATATTCGTATTAGCAAAGTATAAAAATTCGCTAGAAATTGTTGAAATATTAATTCAATTAACCAGAAGAGGTGATTGTTAATGTTTCACATTTGATTCTATGCTGCGTGGATGCAGCTATATTTTGCGATGTCGAATTTGTCATTTGGAATTATTTTTCAAATGTTAGAGAAACTTGTGTGGGAGAGAGTGTGTTTACCTGTAGGATTGAAATAGAGTTAATTATCTGTTAGTAAGTGAAATTGCTGTGTGAATTTGATTAATGTCACCATTAGAATTTAAGTAAAAAATAATTTACCAAACAGCTTTAGCACCGCAAATGGTAGCAATGCATGCTTTTCACTTACTAATCGACGCTTTGTCTAAAATTCTGCGAAACTAAACCTTTTGTTCCCCACAAATAAAACGTTTTAGAGATGAGTTACTTCTCTACATCGGTTTCAACGTAAGTGCTCTTTTTTCTGGTTGCTTATCATTAATTTTTTAATCCTATGCAGATGTTATCGCATTAGATTTTACATATGTCTATGAACGTTGTAGTTAGTTTTTGGTATTGAGCACCTAATTTTTACGTTCTTTACACCCTATGTTTTAGTAAAGGGTATACCATAACTTCAACGCGGTTTTTGATCTCCGATAAGTTACAGTTTTGATTCAATATATCGAACTACTGCTATCAATGTATTTTCTATCCGTTCTGAAAATTGTCTCACACAGTCTTTAGCATTATTAATGATCCATTTTGTATTCTTTTAACGCATTAATCACTGCATTCATTTTTTTAGAAATATCGGTTTTAGAATGTAATTTTCAATTTTTCGATATCTTGGGTAAGTGAGATTTAAATTTCAATCATTGATGTAAGGTCCGATAGATTGAAATGACATAAGTAATTGAACGATTCAAAATTTCCACCACAAAGCGATGCGGAATGGAAATCGCGAATTTAAGCTGCCTGGGATTCCGTTTCCAAAGACTTTTGCATCCGGTTAATCCATGAAATTCCCACCCGACTTCACGAGATTTCAAAGAATCAAGGTGCAAAAATTTATCCATCATGGCGCAGCAAAAATTCTGAGAAGAAATGTCTTTGTCCTGTTTCTTTCAATGGTGATGATGACGAATTTGAAATGATGCTGTTGGAATTTAATGACGATTTTGATGAGTGATAATGAATGATTCGATATCTATGTTAATTGCTTTTAGATGCACATATACNNNNAAGATGTGGGAATCGCGAATTTAAGCTGCCTGGGATTCCGTTTCCAAAGACTTTTGCATCCGGTTAATCCATGAAATTCCCACCCGACTTCACGAGATTTCAAAGAATCAAGGTGCAAAAATTTATCCATCATGGCGCAGCAAAAATTCTGAGAAGAAATGTCTTTGTCCTGTTTCTTTCAATGGTGATGATGACGAATTTGAAATGATGCTGTTGGAATTTAATGACGATTTTGATGAGTGATAATGAATGATTCGATATCTATGTTAATTGCTTTTAGATGCACATATACCAGGAATATATAACTTTTGTATCAATATGCTTTTTTTTCATTAACAAATGAGTCGGTTTGAATCATTTAACGTTAATCGAAAACCGCTGCGAAGTTACGGTACACCCCTTACATATGACATTTTGGGACAGGATACTTAAAATAGTTTGTATGACTTAACCAATAGTTTCAAATCTGATTGTTAACTGTTATTGTCTTTTAAATTATATATGATACTTTCCAAATTATTGCTTTTGAATTCTAATTTCATATCATCATAGTTGGATTGGAGTTCAGATGTCTTCCATTTTTAGGTTGGGTGGGGCATTCCTATTGAGAGTTTTGTTCTAAATTTTTGCACCCAATGTATTATCATTATTGCTTATGTCGTCTTCATTCTATATGGTTGAACATTCGCATTAATATTTGCATAATTTGCGGCAAGTTTATTTCATTTTTCCCGAAAATCTTTAAAGTGTCACCAAAATTGGCACATTTTTAGGGTAAAGCTCTACAATTGCGTGATCACTTACGCCTTTATGTACAACCTTTTAATTAATAAGTTTGACAACAAAATTTCTACATTAATTCCCACTAGACTGCATTATTGTATGGCTTTAAAACATTTAAACGTCGGAGTGTTAGTCGATTTGGAAATTGGTTAAACCGTTAAAGTACCTGGTAATTATCATCTTACCCAGTTGCCTCTACTTTTCTCGAGAATGACGCCCACAAAGTTTTTTGTATTTGCATATAATGGAGAAAAAATTTTGTTCTGTACTATCCCATATGTCACTATATAACTGAAACGTTGCGAGGAGCCCTATTGAAGCCTAAAAATAGACGGACTTTTTGTGCTAACTCATTGATCAAAGATATCAATTCATCTTACAATGATATATAAAGAATGAATACAAACTTATATTGAAATCCATTCATTATTGATTTTTAAAATCTGTCGTTTTAGGCTTAATTTCAAATCCTTATTTCTTGAAAACGGCGCTAACGATTTTTTTCAAATTTCAATATTCTAGCGCAAATTAAGGCTTTCGTAAACATGTAGGATTCGGTGTTTGAAGTTTTCAATTGTAGGGCTCTTTCGACATAGGCTTAGGCTAAATCGCAAATTTCCCGTTTGCAACTCCTGATAAGTATATATTTAGAATATAGTCAAATGCCAATCAATATATAAGATTTTACTGTATTGAGTTCACCAATAAAATAATTATTGTTGTCATAAGCTGCAATGCATTTCTGTTGATTTTCTTAATTTCTTTACCAATCATCAATGTCATAATAAATATTGCAGAAAACAATATAATATATAAACATTAATGTTAGTAGGCGTGAATTTCAAACGTAGTGCGAGAAGGAGTGTCAAAAATTATGCGAGCTATTATTTTTGATTAAATTTTTTAAGAATAAATAACTCCTTTCCAAATTAAAAAATTACTTGTGGCAATAAGTACACATATTTAGAAATATAATTCCAGAACTATTGGCTCTGCATAATCTGCTCACCATGATAGTGGGCTTCGTTTCATTTTTTTATATGTAACAGCAATATCAAAATAGTGCTTTTAGCTTTAAATTTAAAGCGTGCCTCTTTTTCCAAACATAGGTTCTTTGTATGATAAATCAATCCGAATGCGTAAAATGATGATTACATTGGTTGTTTTAATACTTTTAAATCAAATGCAAGCTTACCCATTTAGTTTTGTAGTATTCTCCAATATCCGTGAGGCAATTTTCAAAATAACGCGAACTGAAACTGAAATATATTAATGCAAACGCAATTCATTCATTTCAAACTTTGAGCTTAAATTTTGAAGTAAAGATTATTTTATTAATTGATCGCAAAATATAATAACTACTTTTTGATAATTTGTTTCAAAAGAACCATGTAGGAGATGGTGAACTCCTTGAATTTTACAGTTTTTGATTAATGAAAAAGTGCAAAAATATATGTAGTTGCTACACTTAAGTGCACTTTTAACTTAGTCCAAAATACTTTGATTACAATAATTATAGTGTATTTTTTTGGTTCATTTAATTTTTTAACACCTATGGATGCAGGATGACAGCCTAATGTATAACAAAGTTATGTTTAAGTGTATTTTTGCTACTAACCCATGTCTAAACAAAGTCATAAAGCTAATAGCACGAAAGTATTAAATAACATAGATGGCATCAATTAATAATCTATAATGGGGTCGCTAGGGACCCGAATCGGCATTACATATTTAATTGCAATTTAAATTTATAGAAATGCACTTAACTTTTTTTTGGTTTCAAATGCTTTTAATTTTTTTCTTTAAGCAATTAGTTTTCAAAAAAAGATTTTAAAAAATTATTGTATATTGTAATTTTGTTATACCGTTCAAAGGTTTTTCTCCAATATCGCGGAATATTTCATAAAGGATATATTTTGTAAATTTTTCCCGCTGTCCTGGAGAATTTGCGTATTTTCCAAATGACGTTCGTTTTGCTTTCGACTATTGACGTATGCGGCTGAATTATTCGTTGTCAATGGGAAATAGTTCTTTCTTAGTAAATGACGTTTTTCTTTCATTGATCAAGTACTATATAAAAACATTCACTGTTATCTAGTGCGCTAATTATCCGTTTGTCATCTGTTGACGTAACTCACGTTTTTATGCATTGTAACACCGATTTAAAAACGTGTAGTGTTTAACAGCATTTCTACAATATTCAGCAATAAATTGTTTACTGTGTTCTACTGAGTTGATTACATAAAATTTCACTTTAATTTTGTGATAAATCAAACGTTAAAAGCTGAGACCGAGCCGAGAAGCGCTTGGCTACACTTCTGGCTTGCTCGCACAATAATTCCTAGCTGTTTGGAATGATGAAAACCTGAGGCAAGATAGATTCTAATAAATTCATTTTTGCAACGGAGAAGCATCGAAACCTCATCACCGAAGCGTTTTTAACTAGTGCACTTTAAGTAGCATGTGTATACAGCCATTTCATGAATCTTGAGCCTGTGGGTTAAACTTCAAAATGTATTAAGCAGCTTTTTTCAATTTTTTTTAGAATACCTTAATATCCAGGGATTTCTTAATTGATCATTACTATTTTTACTTTCAATCTCAAATTTAGGTGTCAAAGTTTAAACTAAATTTTTCAATTGAACGTACTTTTTCTTAACTTAAAACAATGTACAAATTTCTTTGAAGTGAAAAAAATTATTTTACTAATTAACCTTTGTTATTGATTGTCGATCCACTCTAGCTGGCAACATGGCAATTGGAAAAAACCTGAGGCCTCTATTACGGTCTTTCATTGGTCTGTTTAACAGAAGGCTTTGAATGTCTACTTCATCCACATGGACAACTTTAACATTTGGTAAAATTTTGTCACTACTCACACAAAATCAAAAGAAATCTGGATAACCACATTTTTTATTTATTTTCTCACTCTGGCCTTTGCTGCTCTACCAATTATATCAACAGCATCTTTACCATGCGAGGTTGCAAAGTATTTCCACCACAATTTAGACTGCACATGATAAAGCTACATTGTCATAAATTGCAGGCTAAAACGAGCCTCATTGAAAGTTTCTATGTAGCGAGCCGAGCCGAGCTTAAAAATTGCGGCTTGTTGACTTGACAAGTCTTGTATACAGTATACCACACCATTTGCAGTTTTGCATATTCAAATAACAATGGAAAATTGACAATTTATCTCACATCGAGGAAAAGTATATTTGAAAACATGCCTTATGATGTTGCTTGTAAGAGTAAAATTTTTCCGTCATACATATGGGGGTTTAGAATCATATTTTGTAATTAGTCTCTTATCACGGCTATATGTCTTTCACTGTTATCAAAGCTAATTTTCACAATCATTTTAAGACGTTTTTTGAGATAAATTGATGATACATGTAAATTTTTTAGAGCAAGTATTATAATTGCACATTTTTTTAAAATTTTTGGCGGTCTATTCTAAGAATTGTAAACACTCACTTTTTAATAGACATCCAAGTCTGAAAATACTACAGGATAGAGGGGTTTATTCTTCGTCATTAACGTTGCGGCACCACTTCCTGAGACTTTATGAACGACAGGGATTCAAAAACGAAATAGTTGTTGTTCCATAGGCTTTAGAGTTCAGACTTTTTGATTGTTTGAAGATTGTATATGGGAAGAATTTGAAATTTTTTACAAAAACATTGAAACATTTAATATTTTCAAGTACGTGAGCACATGAATAGTTATTGACACAGATGTTTAACATTACATAGGATGATAGGAAACATTTACAACAAGTGTCAGTACTCCAGAATTCCAAATGTCTTAATAGGCTTAGACAATGGGCAGTCACTACAATTTGTAACTTATTTTTGGATGAACGTACTACTCTTGTAGAAACCGTTCCGTCAATGGTACTTTTTTAAACTTCAAAAGTATTGTTTTAACATTGCGCATGCAATCGCAACTAAAAATAAAACTGCCCCGACTCACTCAATTTTATAAACTCTTACATTTATTGCTTCTATTATTTTCATCCCAAGTATTCATTCAATTGACAATCAAATTAAACTTCAAGTATTTTATGACTTTGGAAATGCAAGCGTTGTTCGTGAGTTCCTCAAATATAAATTTACAAATAAGTTAAAAATGAAATTCAAATTTTTGGTTTTTTGTAGTTGTCATTTTTAGCGCCTCCATGATGATCTCGACCGAATCAATCGGTTGATGGGCGATACTGGTCGCGAACTGCAAATCACTCAAAGTCGAGCGGACGAGCAGGATATCGAGAAAAAACGTCTTGCAACGGAGGTTGATGAGATTCAATTGCGTTGTCAAAAAGAAATGGAGTTAGTCGCAACTTTAGGTCAGCAGATTCAGCACAATACTTCATCCCTAGAGGTAAACTTCATTCACAAGATTTCTCTTTTACAATTTGTTCTTCTGAAAAGTAGTTTAAATAGAAAAATAGATATATCGCATTTATTCTGCAATTAAATATTACATTAACCTTAAACAACCCAATTATTTTTTTACAATTTGTAATGGTTTCTGTAAAAAAAACTTTTAAACACATATATGTGACAAAAAATATTAAAGATATCTCAAATCAGAAAGTAAAATTGGATAGAAAGTAGTATCCTATTTAATTTTCATCCTCAATTCGTGCCTACGCGCGACGACTTCAGACTGCTAACTGCGTGCTTTTGGGTGATCTATTGTCAGAACACAACGTAGTTGAGATGTGTGATTGCTGCCATGGACTTTAAACCGCTATATTATCTGACCAATAGGTATTGGAGTAATTTGAATGTCCTTTGTAAAAATCGGATTTTCCACTCAAAAAAATTCCATATTTGAATATATTTTAAATCTCAGGTTTCCGAAATCTCCTAATACGCTTGACAAAAATTTTTTGCAAGTGTGGATGGAAAGGCTTGTAAATTTTAAAATGATCTGTGAGCTGTTGAGTTAAATGGACATTTTATTATTCATTTATAACGTGAAAAGTATTTGCATCGCCAAATTTTCTTGGCTTGCTACGGTATGGAATGCATTGTTTTATCGGAACCAAATTGCCATTTGTCGTATTGACCGTAGTGTCCACAAGGCAGATTTGATGAAAGTATTTTAACTAGATAATCTTCCGCTATTTCAATCTTTACAGGGTGATTTTTACACTTCTGTTGTCCATCGTGTGCAAAAGTTTTCTATTGACTTACAACGAAGTAATTCTACACTACGTTTCTCAAGATATTTCATATAGAGATTTTCATAGATGTTTGAGGACTGTCATCATAATTTTCCACTTCCTTGACGCAAACAAAAAGAAGATATAGTTTATGATTAAATCTAAAAAAAATTATTTTCAATTCAAGTACCCTGATTTAATGACAATTGTTTGTTCAGAAAATGCTATATTTAAGTATTGTTCATTGTAATTTTAATTTTCATATCTTATTGTAAATATTAAACAATAAAATTTCAATAAGAGTGCATATTTAATTGTGTTAATCTTTTTTAGACTTTTTTCTTATTTCTTTTTTAGAATCAAGAACATCAATTGAAAACGGCGCAAGCTGAGCTTGATCGTCTTAATCGAGAAGAAATACAATTGCTTGAGAAATTTAAACAGAAAGAGAAGCATTTGGCAGACGCCTTACGCCAATTGAACGCTGCAGCTAGTGAATTCGAAGAGGTTGTAATCACATATGACTATATTGTATGTTAAATTACTAAACTAGTGCATTTCTCAACCATATTTTATGTATATTTCGTTTTACAGATTGTTATTCCATATTAATTTTTGTAAATCTTTCACTAATAGTTGTTTTTAATTTAGTTGAAATCCAGGATAATTGAATCTGGCGGCACATATAGTACCATCAATCCTGCCCTACAGTCTGATTCTTTGCCGTTTCCTGATGAAGACCCATTTCAGAATGCCGATCCATTCTCTGCAGGTATGATTTCATCACCAATTAGTACATATCACTTAGTTCTCCAAGTGATTTCTGAACCAAATTAGACCCAACCTACACGGCCCGACATAAGTATGCAGTGCAGAATCCTCAAATTCAATTCCTTTGATGTCCGTCACCGTCACCTGGTGTATTCAATACTGATAAAAAAATTCAAGTGGAGCACATCAAAGCACTTGATTTTGTGAGAAATTTATGTCTTGTTTGGATTCATAACATATGTTAATGTGAACAATATTAAAAATTTTGGCAATATTATCAGCAGGGCTGTTCAAGAACTAATGGTATGATAACTTAATAGTCATTAATGGGAGGCCATTGATGGATTTCCCATTTTTCAAAGTGTCCATTAATTGCCATTCCTACAAATGTAATATAATTTCTTAAATCTGTCCTTTATTGAAGCGTCCAATGTGTCGTTTTGGATTCGTCATTTAGTATGAATCAAAAAAATATCGCTGCAAACTCATTTGATTGATTATTATTGTTATCATTTACATTGTTTTGTAATACAATTCTAAAAAAGTATGATTGCTTAAATTACAATCTTCACAAATATTTGAAGAATTACTCTTCACAAAATACTGAAATTAATATATTTATCCCATCATATCTAGACTCAAAATTAATTGTCTATTAATGGGTCTAAGTGATTTTTCAATTTCCCCACTGCCATTAATGGATTTTTAAGCAAATTTCAATTAAATTAAAATTGCATTTTTAGCAGCCCTGATTATCAACTAACGAACCCGAACCATTTTTTAAAATACTTGGCCCTTGTCACCCTGACCTTTGCCATAGACGTTGTCGTCTTTGTCACACATTTTTCGTTTCCTTTGCCTACGTCTGTGTGATTTTTTGATATAAATTACGTTGGTAATATCAAATTCTGAAATATTTTTCAGTAGCTCCTAAATCGGTATTCGTGGCAATTTCTCAAAGCATGAGAATATTTTAACATTTCAGCACTTTACTTGAGGTTGTTAATTGCTTTTAATCGTATTATTAGCCCACATTTCGAAGTTTGAAGTGGTTTATTGAATTAGAGTTAAATTTGCTTAAACTTTCTTGTGCAGTTCCTTATGTTGTCACTTTCAATGATGTCATAAATATTTGTGCAATTTAGTACAAACATGCTTTTTACGAACTATTAAGTAAAAATATTTTTTGATAAGAAATTTCACAATTGATTTCTAAGGCTGGTATGTCTACAGTCATGCTTTGAAGGATCGTCTAATCTCATGGTAATTACTGGAAATTGTGTGCAGCCGAATAGAATCAAGAGGCCATAATATTTAATGGATTGTTTGTGGGTAAAAACTTAAGTTGCTTTTCAGCCCTAATATACTGAATAAATTGAGATAACACTGACACTTTGAAAAACTTTGAAAGAAAATATATAAACGGGTTTTAAGTAAACGTTTTGAGGCTTGTGTGAAAAACTAACATAGCACTTTGGCAGATGTTTTAAATGACATTGCGAGACCGATTCTGTGGTTGCGCATTTGTAAATCTTAAATCGCAAACAAGAACACTCGCTTTTATCTCATTATTTACTATCAATATAACAACACTGTTCAAAGTGCAATATGTGCACCGAATATATATGGAGAAGTTTGTAGCGGCTTTAGTGCATTAGATTTTGTTCCTTTTGCGTATCCAATTTCTTTTAAAATTTATTTGCTTGTGTGCCATTGATGCATTTCGACTGCGGTCGATTCATAGAAAGTTTTGTTTATTCTTGGTTATGAGGAATATTGTAATCACTATTTTATTGCTATTTACCCTAATTTATGGTCGGTAGCCTGTTAAAACATGTTCACTCTCGTGTTTCTTATTAAAATGCAGTGTTGAACTTATTTTAATATATTAATGTATGTATACATAATTCTCCTTTAGCAATAGTAATGAAATTCCACATTTCACCAGTAGTCTAGCATTTACTATTCACCTAGCAAACTTTGTGCTATTCTTATGGAAATTACTGGCATTCAATCAACTGGCTTTCATGACTTTGTTCGTAATCATGTTCTGTTACCAATAGCGACTCATCTGCGTTTGAGTGTTGTTCATATGCATCAAATGGGTTGATAATCTCTATCAAATTTCAGATATTTAAGTGAGGCTGTAACAGAAAACCCATAACAATGACCACCTGGCGACGCTGAAGCTGCCGCAAATATTATTGAAGAATTTGATTTAGAGCAGTCATCAATCTCGTTGATCTGAAGTACAAATGAAACAACGCTGTTCTCTTTGCAAAGCTTCTGGAAAATTGGAAAGATTGTGCAATTTGATCAGAATGACCTGTCAGATTTTTATCAGAATGTCTGCGGGAAACATTCCGAAGTTGTTGGTGTGATTTGTGATAGTTGTAGTTAAAACTATTAAGGTTATGATTCATGTAATAAACTTCATCTTTTTAATCAGAAAGTTTTGACAACAAACAGTATAAAGAACTTGCAAATCTTTAAAAACTATCATACATTTATAAAATGTTACAAGATAATCGTAAACAATGATAAATATATACATTTTGAGCTATAAAAGTTATAATTATACATAACAAGCTGTTTGATCCGTGCTTCCCTCGAAAATGCATTCAAAAAAAGCAGAATATTCTCCCTCGGATATTTTCCCTCCCAGTATAAGATATACCTACAAAAACTGGAAAATTTTCCCTAAGCAACCTGTGCAAAAGGGAAAATTCTCCCTAAAACATCTGTAAAACTGAGAAAGCTGTTAAACAATAAAAGGAACTATGAAATGCCACTTATATAAAGAAATGAATTATGGGAACATTTAAGTCAATAATTAGTTCACTAATTGAGTCATTGATTAAATGTGCGTAAAACCTTCAGGAAGTCATGGGGTTACAAAAATATATGATTTTGGCACCTCGGTCTAAATGTTTCTGATTTATAAGCAGACAAACAAACACATTTTGCCCTTTATATAATAGATGACAATATATTACCTACGTGATTTCAAAAATCACACGTTGGTCAGATTAAGATCAGAACAACGTTGGCCGTTCTAGGGTTAAGAACATCTTATTTTTGCATTATACACAGTTTAGTTTAATTTTTTATTTATTCTCTGCGCACTATATATCCAGTCTAACAGAGATTTTTTTTGTTGAGCGGATTTCGTTAAACTGATTTCAGACTTCCAACACTAGCATTTTCTTCGATAGGCAGAGTTAACATTATCATCATCATATTTGAAGTTTTGATAGATGAGGGAGCATGTTGTTTACATTGGGGCACTCATTTTAAATGCCATCATATGACAAGATTCACATGCCCCTTGGCAAGCGTGGAACTTGTAGTCTTCGTTTCACGAATATTGTTTTGATCTAAAGAGCACAACAATCAGGAAAGGTTTATATTGTCTCAGTAGAAGTCTTCTATACGCATTGTTATAAAGCTGGTGCATTCTAAGGAAATTGGGGACCCTGAATATCCTTAAAATAGTGTCAGTAGACCGTTCTGCTGTTTCATAAATTTCTGTATTTTTGCATATTATGATTAAAATGTCGCCGGTAATATTTAATATAAATGCATGTCAGTTTGAAATATAACTCAAGAATTTGTATTTGTAGGAAGATTAAGTTTTCGACCCACCTAATTTTCTATCGAAAGGGTGAGCGCTTAACTTTTATCATCTCAAAATATAACCAGTGTAAATTATGACTGTTATATTGACCTTAATGTGAAAAATTTTCATTGGTTTTGAAATTTAGAAAAGAAAGAAGTCGATCCGTTTGCCGATGCAGACCCGTTTGCTGATCCCTTTAACTCAACTGTTGATCCCTTCGCCGATAGCTCTGACTTCGTAAAAGTTGATCCATTCGCTAATAGTAATGATTTCGTTAAAGTTGATGTAAGTCTTTGTCGTTTATTTTTAGATTATTACTAACGTTTCTGCGTAAATTCTAAAGATGATGTAAAACCGGTATAGCTATTTCTCTTTATTAACACTGTAGAAGTGCATGCAATAATAATATTTATACATTATTTAATCTTTGTATACATGTACATCATTTTTATGTATTTCCAAATTGACTTATATAATCATGTTTAACCTTTCAAAGGATAACTCCTTGAACAATCCCCTTTCATAAGTGAAATAGAAGCAAGGTCATTAATTAATGCAAATTTTAAGCCTACAGCATGAGGCAACATTTCAAAGTATTATAAACTTTTACCTTCATTTAAATCTGGTTCAATTTCATGCATGAATGAGATTCTTCCTGCCAGAAAATTGAAGAAACTTGCTTTGCATTTTCTCACAAATCTGAGAGACGAAATAGAACAGACTTTCATTTTATTTCATTTCAAACTCCATGGCTTGCGAATGTTCGTGAGATTTTGCTCTTAATGCAGCAAGCATAAGTTCCGGTAGAGTTCAATTCACTATTAAACCGTAAAAAGCCGCGTTTTTGAAAGTTGGGAGAACGAGCATGTAGTGTGATTTATTTTTGAAATTTCATATTTCTCAATTCCAGATAATGCCCGTATGCATACAAGAATTTCTATTCCATTTAGACCATTAACATATGCGATGCGAACTTATAGTAGACATTGCTACTGGATCTAACTCATACTTACGCATAGTTGACAAAATGATATCAAAGTTGAAGCGATTAATAATGTGATGTAAGGTTTTGTATTGAGTACACGATATATACTAATGGCTCTGTATATACTCGGAGATTATCCTAAAAATATGTGTGGGGGTGCAATGATGACCATATATGTAGTTTTTTGTAACTCACTTCCATACACATTTTAATTTCAAGTAATAAACTCTGTAGTTGTAAGGGAAACATTTTCCTATATAATAGAATAAGGAAAGCTGTGTTTGACTATCATATAGACAGGTTTAATGGCGTCATTACATATTCGTATTACAATCTCTGAAACTATTCGCTTTGAAAACATCCTGCTTTTTCAGCATTACTGTGTATTTTCTTTGCGTTATTTTAGGATTATCTACTAACGAAAATTAATTGTGTAAATTCTAGCTATCTGTCACATAATAACATTGGAATTTTGTTTAGCACAACTTTGCCCCAGTTTCCACTTCTTCGTGTAAGTTTGCTCTTTTCAGTATAATATGTTGTATATTTTAATTCAATACTACGAATGAAAGTTTTCAGCATAAAGGTGTTTTAGCAATAGATTTTAAGTGTCCAATTTTATTATTATCGTGATTATATATTTTGTTTACTTAAGGATTAAGGCTTGCTATTATCACATTTTACCCTTAAACTGCACATGTCCTTTGAATTGTCAAACCGTTTTTCCAAGCTATTGTCTCCGATCCCACTATGATTTTGGAGACATCTATTTGTGAAGTGTTGAAAATTTTAAAATATTTAGTATTTTTCATGAAAATGTTCAATTTTTTTAAAAAAGTTTTAAATCTCTCCATACTTAATTTTTATTTAATCAGGTGTAAGTCATTTGTGAGCAAGAACTATTCTTTACTCTTTCGTTTTGTGTAGATACCTGCTTGGGATCGCAACTGTGCGCTGTTTTAAAATGAAAAGGAAAGAGGGAACATTTCTCTAACGTACGGTGCTTCCAGATTTTTTATATCTTTATTGGTATTTGAGTCAAATGCGTTCACAACCGCGCCTGTACGTTTCTCACCGCCAGAGGATCTGAGTAAAATTTTCCACTTTTCTACAGGAGGCAGTGCGGCGTTTTGTTCCAAACACGATCTTTTGTGATTTTTTGTTAAAAATTGAATAGCTTCTTAAAATAATGAATAAGAAGCTAGATGATGCAAAAACATCTATCATAATTTAACTGATTTTAATGACTAATCATCACTTTATTATTGATTACCTTAATTTATAAAAGTGGCCAATAATGTGAATAACTTTGGTTCTTTGCAACACGGTCATTGTTCTTTACCTTACAACTTTATCTTAAATAGAACCTCATAACAAAAACAGACCAAAATTAGCTCGTTCTTCTTACACTTCGTACTCGTACTTATTCTCTACTTTCTTCTTGCATATGAAAATTGTGCCCGACGAGGCTAACTTTTGAACTCAACTAGACTTTACTGGAGAGCTCAGCACCCCGATTGCGAAATTGAAATGTCATTTATAGCAATTGTAGAATTGTCCACATTCAATTCATTCAGCAAATAATTTTATCCACAAAAACTAAACACATCATGTAATTATCCTATAATTATACAGTTATGAAAGTTTTTTATTCATTGCATTATTTTTTCAATGCATTTTATGTGCTGAAAGCTTTCTTGCACTATTGAATTACCATGCATTTGAATTTGTAAATACAGTCGCGGCCACTGGATTAACATCATTTCAGAATTAATATAATAAATTGTATACAAAACATTTTTATTCTTGCCCACTCCTAACATGTGATATGCGTTTAATTTATTTACATGTTTTATATTTTGCTTTATTCTTATTGGCAGATCATAAATCGTGCCACTTATCATCCGATTCAACTGCAACTATAATGAATTGCTTACATAAATAAAAGTATACTTTTAACGTTAGGTAATGCTAATCTAGTGTCCGCGACTGTATATATATATATATATATATATATATGTCATCTGGACAAATATAAGCAGTCACTTGTTCAATGTTACATTTATATTCAAAACCGTCAGTTGCACTATGGGATTTTTTTCTTCTACAGTACTACAACTGACGGATATACAAAAAGTGTACAACTGACTGTTTTTTTTAAAAAATGTTTTTGATTAAAATTAATTTCAATCTAGTTAGAATAATCATAAAGTGTTTTCAATAAAAAAACCGAAAAAATGTAAAGAAATGAGTAAACTAAAAATCCGTCAGTTGTACTATTGGATTTTTTTTTTTTTTAGTACTATAACACACGGGTATATTCTAAAAAAGTACAATACAACTGACTGTTTTTTTTTAAAAAATGTTTTTAATAAAAATTAATTTCAACTAAGTTAAAATATT
>CABFPE010000035.1:425095-485263 GCA_900660155.1 Hofstenia miamia | reverse complement strand
TTTTTGCTCTTGACATGTTGGTTACGTAGATGTCAGATTTTAAGCCTCTGGAATGATGGAGTAATAAGCAAAGAACATCAGTGTCATCGGAATAAACGTTAACAGGAGAATTTGATTCAACAGCAAATTTGACAATTGTTGTGTCTGCGTCACTTGGACATAAAACAACTTCAAAACCATCCATTTCTTCTGACCATTCTCATACAATCTCCGTACTTTTCTTTCAGTTTTATTGTTGTCATTTTTGTTGAGTAAACTTCATCTCCAAGTTCTTGCATCTTGGAATGAAATTCTGCAACAGTATATAATTCCATGTCATTTTCAAGATACTTTTCACATGCTGTATTGAAGAAAGCCAACTTTTTTTGATGCTGTAGGACGTCCTTGTCCTGGATTCTTTGGCAGAGGATTTTCAAAATTTGATCTGCATGTCTTGTGGTATCGAGCTTCAGCTGCAACTAAATCATGTACACCATGAAGACGTACGGCTACGGACTTTGAAATCTCATCATCCCTTTGTTTGCAGAGCTCGAGAGTTGAATGGAAAATGGCTGAAGATTTCGTTCTTACTTCAAATACATCATTTCTATTAGGATGTTTTTCATCAAATACACAGTAGTTTCCACAATAAAAACATTGCTTCTTGAAATCAAATAACTCATGAGACTTTCTGATAGATTGTCTTTTACATTTGGGTTGTTGTAGATCACTAGAAGATTGGCGTTTAACTTTACGGGCGTTGTTGGTCAAAAATGTTCTGCATGAAGTGTGAATATAAGTACTTAGTCCTTTCGTTTTGTTTTCAAGGAGAGTATTCATAAGTGTTTCATCGTTTAATTTCTGAGCTTGTTCAATTAAAGTGTCTAAAGGATGCTTGGCATTCTCTCTTTCATGAAAATACGCTCCAACTTGACAAAGCGGATCCTTACTTTGAACACCTTTTCTACAGCTAACACATAACTTTATTTCATTCATTTTAACTATTCTTTACTTTCAAGACTTTTACTCCATCAATACATTCTATTTTCTTTTTGTATCTACAACAGAAGAAAACTAACTTGTGATCGAATGAAAACAACAAATCGAAACTCGTCAAACACTGTATTAGCTTCAATAAAATCTATTTTAGATAATACTTCAGTCCTTTAATTATCTAATAAATATCAAATAAAATTTCATACCTTGAAAATATGTCAAAGCTTAATATTCTTACGGACTATATGTCATTTCTAATGTTAACTTAAAGAAACGTTCCTAACTAAATTGATTTTCTTAGTTTAAAGTATGCTGTCTAACTTGACTCAATCAGCATTTTCACAGAAAAATCCAGTTACTGTATATTTAAATACAACTCAGATAATTTTAAGTCTTTTCACCACCTATTAGACCAATGCTGAGAAACCAAAGAGACATATGTAAGTCATTTTTCATACTAAATTGTGTAAAAAAATGGGATTTTACCCCCTGATACGTATGACGTCATAACTTTTTTTCCCCAAAAGAAAAAAATGAAAAATTTACAATTGAATAGCCAATGAAATAAGCTTTCCAATGATGTATAATATGTTTCTATCTAAATTTTTTCCAGGTCCATCACAAATTCTAATGGACTAGTAGCTGCTGAGAGATATTGCTTTAATTAAAATAGTCATTCTTTTAATGATGATATTAAATTGCTTCTGAAAAGTAAATAACAAATCAAATGTAATTCCCAAGTATTTAAAATTGTCCACATGATCTATTTGGGTGTCATTAAAATTTAACTTATGCTGAGAACAATGTTTTGAATTAGCTTTTAGTTTTTTAAGACAAAATTGAGTTTTGGTAGGATTAACACGCAATTTTAGTGCGGCAAAGTAGTGAGATACTTGAGTACAATTTTCTTCAATTATTTTGATTGCATTTTCAATCGATTTCCTAGAATAAGATAACATAGTGTCATCAGCGTATTGAATAACATGACAATCAGTGTAATTACGTAAATCATTAACATATGTTAAAAAGCAAGGATCCTAAAATTGTTCCCTGTGGAACACCTCTTTTGATTTCAATCTAATTTGAATAAGTTTCATTGAGTGTAACTCATTGTTTTCGATTACTTAAATAGTTAGATAAAAGAGCCAAGCTTTGAGTAGAAAATTGTAATTGTTTAAGTTTTGCTAGTAAAATATCATGGTCGATAGAATCAAGCGCTTTAGAAAGATCTAGACATTCAATTGCTGTATATTTGTTATTATCAACACTTTTTCTCCATTTTTCAGTAGAACATAACAAAGGATCGTTAGTAAAAATGCCTTTGCGAAGACCATATTGAGTGTTAGAGTAAAGACTATATTTATTTAGGTGCTCCTTAATTTGGTTGGCTAATAACCCTTAAAAATCTTACTAATTGGGATTTTTAAGTGTTCAGGAAAAATAGATTGTTTCAAGCAAGCATTAATAATGTAATAAAGAGGCTCCGAAATAAATGCACATGTCTTTTTGAAACTAAGTTGGTATGCACGAAGGTCCGCTGGATTTATTTTTAGACTGTTAATATTATAATTTCACAACTTGTAACATATCTGAAGGAGAAATCAGTTGAATTTCGTACCTTCGGAAGTTTAGATTTATAGGGCAAATTTTTTAATGACTTGTAAAAGTCTTCCCATTAAACTCTATATTTCGATTTTATGCCAAAATTCCCTCATTTTCGTAATAAATTCAATGCATGTAGAGTTTATCCAAGGTTTAGTTTTTTGTCTATTAAAAGAAATAGAATGTTGATTTTCTTCTCACAATAGCATTTTTCAAGCAACACTTAAGTAGTTAAATTTTTCGTTGATCTCTAATTTTTACCCATTTTCTATTGGGTATCCTTTTTGGACTCTTTCTCTCTCTCACACACAAACAAATTAATTGTGATATTTATATATGTATTGCCGACATAGTTTCGACAAATTTGTTTTTGTAACGAATCAAACAAACTTTTTACCAAACTAGTTATATAATTAATGAATATTTTTTAGTGTATCCTGATTGAAATATTCATCATCCACTTTTGCATGATGCTCAATTATCGATTATTGCAGTCAATGATTTTTAATGAGATTTAGTAGCGTTAATTTGTATTTCATACTAATTTATAACAACGTGGCGCGCTGTGCTGTTAATTTATTTCCTTTGCCGCCACCTCACATAAAAGCATGATTGAATTATGCTTACTGGTGCTATACATATTTGTAATATTTTGTTTAGATTTGTTCAATAGTAAGAGGCATCAATGATAATCTATTGGCCTAAATTTAAATTTTTGATTGGATATTTTATTCTTTCTGTTTTCAAAAATTAAAATTATAATCCATGGATGCAAAACAATTCGACTAATTATTACAGATATGCAGAGCCACAAATTTTTCATCCCGGTTCTGTCTGGTCCTGTTCTGTCCCGTGTTGAATTTTTCAAACCCCTTCCTATGCTAGTCCCAAGAGATTTGGACCTCGTCCAGGTCCCTTACATCTATTTCTGGTCCCGTACTAACAGGTTTGCCGTGGATCAAATATTTTTCTATCCTTATCCAATCCACATACATTTACATGAGTCGATCTATAAATGATCCATGTTCACCACGAAAACTCATACGAATGAAATTTAAAACTCACGCGCATTTCTTGTCTTGAACAGGCTGGGAAACCGGTCTAGCGAAAAATTTTGCAGTTGGGTCAGGTTGAGGGTCACCCTTAGAAGGGTTAGATGAAGCTGCGGGTCATTTATAATCGTTAAAGTGGAAGAAGACCAACAGATTTAATGAGCAATTTAAAAAAAGTCTGAGCATTGGAACACTTAATAGTTAGAACCTGTTTACATTTTTACTGAATGGACAGTTTGGGGTACTTTTTGTACCCCACAGATATTGAATATTGCAACAAGGCTATGGCTTAAATAATATAAGAAAAATGTGTGTTTTGCGCAAAAAAGTTTCTTCATATGGCATGGTGAAATATCATCGTTGATATTCCACTTTGCTAATACCTTTTGAGGGCGGACCATTACCATGCCCGGCAATCTTCGCTATCATAAGCGACTCATTGCGTCTAACACAATTTACGTAGGCATGACCAAGGTTGTAATCTGGCCAGGATGTCAAGAGCAGAATGCAGTCCTACTCGACCCCGATGGGCCACGGACTGGATGAGACTGAAAAAAATATTTATGCGGACTGTGGGCCGGGCCAAAAATAAATGAGCTCCAGGCTGAAGTGCGGGCCATAAATTTTTCAAGTTTCCCAAAACTATATTTTAATTAATTTCCATTTATATTATCCGTTTATTCTGCAGCTTGTATTCAACAAACTGCTGCAGGCTATTAAGTTTTGTATTGATTTTGTTGTTGTTCCATACAATTTCTGCTTCGGGATTTACCAACAATGAATATAGATTATAAGCAAAATGAGCATAAACTTAAAATTATGTTATTTCTTTTTTTACTCAGCGACAACCATAACCATTAACTGCGAGTATCAAGTTATTATTTTCAGGATTTTCTAGAATTTATCTCAATATAGACATGCCTTGGATAATTTGATAATTTACAAGAAATAAGCACGTCAGATTAATCTTTCAACAGATTAGAATGTAATCTAAGAATAAAAATCATAAAAACACTGTAAAATCCCAAAACTATAGTTGAGTCTTCATTGTAAGTGTGACTGAGTGTCACTTGTTTTCAATTGTTATGGTTCTGATAATGATAATGGTTCCAGTAGTTCTAAGATGGTGTCAAAGAATACAATGACATTTTTCAATTATTTTTAGAATTCTCTGGCATAATGTATTGTACAAATGAGTGTGCTAATCTATTATAGTTTAGGGAATGTATGAAGACATTTCATAACCTCTTTGCCAAAGTGCACTGATCATGAACAGTGCAATGTAAAATATGTTAATTATATGGCTATCAGTAAATCTGTTTTTAATCCTTACCTCAATATCTTAATCGTATCTAACTATTGAGCAGAATTTTAGGCGTTGAAACGCATCGCGGCCCAGGCCACATCCAATCCATATTTGCAGTACAGGACTACCAGGCTAGCTTTGGGTCATTAACCCCTTTTATATGAAATACATGTATGCATTTTACTCTATTCTCCTAGAGCAAAAAGCTATTTCATTTTCAAAATGCAGTATAATTGTTGAATATCCGTTTACAATATTTCTAAAATGCCCCAAAGTTTTATTCAGTTTGGAGCATTAGTAGATGCAATTTGTGGTGAACTATGCCATGTTGGGAATAGCAATTGAAAAGATCTCTATGAATAAACGTTTTATCGGATAGTGAAAGGCTTCAATTTTGTTATAATATTTGTCAATTACCAAGTCTACTATATAGAAGGCCGTGATGTCACTCATTCTAGAATATGTTCCTAGTCAAGGCTATCCACTTATACAGTTTAAGTTTTGAATATTGCGTAGCTCACGTTACCTTTAAAGATGCAAGAGTCAAATGATTGTTGCTGAATAGCCGGGTTACAAAAAGTACCCCAAACAGTGTTTACGTAGTATACAACAATATTTCAGGTAGTTGTGCTCAGATTTTGTTGAAACTTTTCAATATGTTATTTCTGTTTTTCATGAAAAGTCAATAATTTCAGCAAGTTTCATTTAAATCCTTTAAAACTATTCAAGAATTAAGAGCTCTGGAGGTACAAAAAGTATCCCAAATCGTCTTTAACTGTTAAAGACTAGTGGATTTCAATTATTGTTTATTGATTTTGCATTGCTTTTGATTTTGTGCTAAAATATTTTTGTGCGTATTATAATACCGTAAAACAGGCAAATATCAGTCACAACGGGTAATATCAGCCACCTTATAAACTTGGTGATTATATACCTGCCTACATATGTAGAGCTGTACCTACTATACCTAAAGTGAACAGTGAACTATTGATCGATGTTTCTTGCATTGTTCAGATTGGATAGGAGAACTGACATATCATAGGAAAGGTATGTACATACATTGCATGAATTAAAATCGCAATGATTGTTTAATTACTCTCAGTTAGTCATGCCGCCGAAAAGATATACTAATAACGATATTGATAAAGCTGTTAAAGTCGTAAAAGAAGGTCGAATGTCACAAAGAAAGGCAGCAAAACAGAGAAACATTACAAGGGCATCTATAGGCTGTTAATCAAAATGAAATAATTCGCGTAGTTGGCAGACCTACAAAGACACAGAAGATGAATCTTCTTCCCCTAATGAAAGTGATAACAGCAGGGAAGATATATGCGGCATTCGCGGAGTTGATTATCAAGGCTACCAAGGTGAAGATTGGGTCCAGTGCACCTGATGCAACATATGGACTTGTGGTAGGGGTAATAATGGCACAAGTGACTTGCACTTCACGTGCTCACAGTGTTTATAAATTAAAATTACAAGAACATTGCTAAATATATTTCTTAATAACATTTTCTGAGGGTGGCTGATATTACCCAATTTTTGTTGTAAAAATACATGTTATATATTTGCTTTCCATATTAAAACTTATATATTCTTAAAATATTTTAACTTCGTTTTTCTGGAATTAAATATAGTGTCTGCGGTTTACGAAAAACAATATATATATTTGTGGTCACAATGGAAGGATAAATATTTAAAAAGCACTTAAAGTAATCATTCCTGGATCGGTTGCAATTAACGGTTAGGTTTAGAAGGCTCAGGCATTTCGCGGATCATTGTTGGAGGGGGTTCGGGTCACGAGTAAAAAATTGACCCGTTTCCCATCTTAGTTTTGATTGTTATACCAAACACGCAATAAGCTTTCATTGTGTAATATGATTAATAAACACTTCTAATATTTAGATTGTACAACAAAATGATTGAGTTATATTACTTAAAAAATTTCCATAAGAAGGAATAATTTCCTTTTACTCTATATTTTTGATCTACAATGATCTATAAATATCCATAAAATATATTTTCTGATCCATATCCAGTGGATATCCATGGATCGGATCCACGGCAACCCTGTGTACTAAGATGAATGTGTTAAAGTTTGCATTATTAAAGTTTAGTACAAACATATCTTAGATTAGCTAATATTATATATAATAGGAAGTATTGAGTAAAATTCGTCCCTGTTGAAATTGAAAATTTGGTCCCTTCCCGTCTCGCGTTTTGCTTCCTTCATTAAAAAGTAATGTTTCTTGTTTCTGCTACTGCACGATTTTCATAAGAAAATCGAAAATTAGAACTTGAGCCTAAATAAGAACCCATTAACATTTCAGACTGATCGAGAGTTCCCTCTGGAAGAGATGGAAATAGGATACAATTTTGCAAATTCACTCACCCTCCCCAACATTCACGTGTTGGCATTTCTGATATCCGTATCCTTCTTTAAAGAGGTCATGCGAACCCTTACGTTGAAGGTACAACAGCTAATGCATTAATTACTCTACGCTATAACAATTAACAAAAAGTATACAAAACTAAGTATCAAGTGTATTTGCCAAATATAATTTTTGTCCTTTTCACCTCACAGCCAAATTCCTTTCGATATGATGGTGTTTGTGCCAGTTTAAATAATGTAAACAGTGTGTCGAAAATGATATCTCGTCGTAGGGTGGAATTTTATTAATGAATTTGAAGAAATATTGTAAATAATTAATTCTTGTAGAAAAAATAGATTTAGAAATATAATCTTTTGTTTTAGAAAAGTTTTTACTACAAACCTTTAATGCCCATTTTAGTTGAACTCCAAGCTTTTTTAGCATTAGACTGTGTTATTAGTATATAAAATACTAGCATAGCTTAGATGGTTCATAGCGTAAGCATGAAATATTTGAATTATTGCAATTGGGGTTAACTGTTCTGACACATGGGATATCCTTCCAATACCAAAAGCCATTTTTTTAATTATAGTATTTATTTGCGATGTGGAATCAAGTAAGTCTCATAGTTTTTGAATCTGTGCCTCAGACAGAAACTGAAATTTAAAACTCAATCATGAAAGAGCACTTGGTAGTTGCTGATTTAATATTGCAACAATATAGTCCGGACACATTTAGTAGGTTCTAATCAAGAAATTATATAAATAAATAATTATAAGTATGGTACAATTAAGAATTCAAAAAATTCTAATTAGAGACAATCGTGGTCATTCTGTATTAGTGCCGGTACATCATACCAAGGCCTTAAAAATTCCCTGATTATACATAAGTTTTAAATTGTATTTATAACCCTCAAAGAAAAGAATCATGAATAAAATGTTAATTTAGTTTAATGGAAACTTTCAGTTTCCCTCATCAGAAATTTCTAATTTGCCGTTGATCCTTTGATATTTACATATTTTTATGCTGCACATTAATTAGTGACAAACATACACAGTAATTACTTATCAAATTCCAACAACCCGTACTTGAAATCTCCTAGTAATTTCTCCCTAGCCTGTTAGATTTATTGTATAGTATACTTTGCTTTTGTATGTATTTGTATGTATGTTTGTATATTTTTGACGCTATTCAGATAAATTATCAGTTTTTAATTGTCAATATTTATCTGAATAAAGAATATCTTATCTTATCTTATATTTAATATTGAATATCGAGGCATACAATCAATTAAATAACACAAAACCTGAAAAGAATTAGTCCATCATATTTAAAAATGGGATTTATACTTAAAACCAATAATCAAAGACATATAATAGGACTAAAGACCCAAACCAAGATTGAAAATGCTGGGATATTTATTTATTTTATTTTTGAAAAATTTAGGTTTTTTTTAACTGATAAAGTTTTACATTGTAAAAGAATTCAATGCATACTTGAGGCAAATTGCAAATTTGTTAGTAGCGTAACAAGTATAACAAAGTTATTTAAAATGTTTTATTGTGAACTAAAAGATACAAGTATATATAGTAGTGTGCTATGAACCATACATGCCAGGCCACGACAACTTATTACGACGGGGACCTGTAAACGAATACCTGATTAACCAGCACATTTTGACAGAAGTGAGTTAGTTTGGATCGTTTTTATGAAATGTTAACTAATTTCTAAAATATAGTGATATTTAGTGAAATGAATTGTTAAATCACACTACTATTAAATTTATAAAGCACAGCACTGCATCTTTGCCGCACATTGCATTTTCAAGTCAGGAGGCGGATTAAGAAATTTCTGATGGGGGTACTAAAGCTTTTAAACTAGATTTTTCCATAATATTTTTCATTCTAGATTTGATTAAATTTTGAATCTTTATATATTTTTCTACGTTTTATGACTTTTATGATAACAATTTGAAAATTCTTGATATTCTAGTTCAGACTTTCTACGATTGCGTTTTAATTTATATTTATATATAGATATATCTATTTATACCCCCATATTAAAATTTAATTTTCTAAAACTATGTATTATTAACAAAACAGAATATTGAATGGACACTACAGATATATTTTAGCTTAGCAGGTAAATATAATCGCAAATATTAAATCAAATTGGTCCCAGTCTCAATTGAAATTGAAAAGTTTCGTACCAATCCTATCTCATGTTTTTTGTTCCCCAGTACCGCCACCTTTTGAGTGGGTCTGGTATCAGGAACAGTAATGGAACAATTTCTTCAGGACTCCATTGATTATACCACCATTATTGTTTTGTGAAATCTGGTGAGAGAAGAAGACATTAATACATAGACTGTAAATTTGACTGAATTACTTTTAATTTGCATTGGCGGTTGGTCAATTTATTTTTTCTGTACCATTTAGTATATACAATTTCAAATTTTTCGAGCAAAGAAAAAGAGGTCTAGAAATGGGGATATCCTATCAGAAATATTTAAGCACGTGATTCTTAGCAAATCAGTAATTTAAGAATTGAATGATCTTAGCTGATTATAAAAGTTCTATGTAAAAATGAAGTTGAATTTTTCTAGGTTTAGGCTTGAAACTCTTACCATGTAAAACAAAACACTAAAAGCAAGGAGGTAATAATTCCCTACTATTACTAGATTCTTATATGAAATGAGTAACAATAAAATCTGAACAATTAATGCAAAATAGCATTCAAAATTTTAGAAATTCTTAAAAATTTGTTACCAAAATCTTAAAATTTTAAACATATAAAAATCAATAATATTATGAATAGATTTTGAACATCCCTTGAAATATGTGAAATGTGGAACTTAACATATTGAAGAAGAAATTAGCAGATTTGGAGGGACGTCAGAAGTCCCCTCTCTTAGATCACCAATTTTCAGGATCTGAATTAAAAAATTTGTAATTTTTTACAAACAAATTGAGTTTTTCATTCAGAATGCTCATATACTTGTCCGGTCTCATCTTAGCAACAATGATGACTAAGGCAACCCACGCCATGGTGCTTGGACGATGTTTGATTGCCGTTGAGGTTAAGGTGTAGAAGAATTGAATCTTGATGATTCTACAAGCCCTCTAAGAAATACCTTGGGTGTACAGAACATCCGAAATCTTATGTCATTAATGTACTTAACAGTTTTAAATTGATCTAGTTTATGGAATTTGTAATACACACAAAGAGAAAGTTGCATCGAGCACTTTGATTGTGTATGATATAGTATTTGAGAAGTATCCAAATTATGCTGACTTAAATAAAAACAGGGATGTGGCCAGCAACAAACATCTGGGGGACTAAAATAGCTCACATGTAGGAATCTATGGTTTTTCTACGATTTTAACTTATCTCTCATAAATATATATCTGTTCAGTTATTTTTACAAAAAGTGAGGAAGATTTTTAAATTTCTCCTAAGACAAAAGGATCTGTATTTGTTAGATAGTGCTTTGTAATTTTTTTTGAGAAAAGTGGAAAGACAAGCCCTCCCCGTGCCCACATTCTTCAACAAAAATGTGTCATAATTAACATCTGCATTGAAACAGTATTCATTCTATTAACTAACTGTGCACACATTTATGTATACTGTGGAAGCAGTTCTTTCAAGTGCTTTTATAATTTTTTTAAATACCAAATCTTTACAAGTTTATGTAAATTTTAGGGAAACTTGCAAGTTATTTGAAAAATTTGGCAAATAATTTGGAATTTGAAAATAAAAATTTGTAACTAATTTGGAATTTTCCAACGTTTTACTAACGTTACACAAATTAACCTCCATTTTGCTTCTTCATGGGGGGGGACTGCAGTCCCATAGTACCCCCCTTAAATCCGCCACTGAGTCTAGTTATTAGTTAACGAAGATGTTAATCATTAACATGTGAAAAGTACCCCTAATAAAAATAATGTTGACTTATCAAGGCGTTCATTATTTCTTTATCTGTATACTCGAGTATTTCATTAAGCTGTTCTTAGTTTATCTCATTTTAATGAAGACAGGAATTAAAATGAATGAATCTCTAATCAAAAAGCAAATAAACCACAAAGGGCAATAAGAGATATTTAGAAACTAGATATGAATTAAATGTTTAGAATTTAGAACTTCATATTTAGAACTTTGGGACATTTAGAAGTTTAGGACTTTAGAAATAAATTATATTTAGTGTTAGCAGTGAATATAGTCTATAGCTATTACAATGATAAATACATTGTGAAACATGTGATAATTTGATTGGCTAATAAGGAAACGATTAGAAGATAAAGATTATGAAAGTGACAAACATATTCAAGTACAAGATTTAAGATACTCGTGCTTAATTACTGACTATTTTGGATCTTCGAAAATCTCAAAACCAAAGCCGCCCAGTTTCAAAAGTCCTTTTCGGTTCACTTCGGTTTCTTAAAAAACTGCGATTTCGATTTTCGGTTCAGTATATCGTAGGGCCCTAGTCTGAACAAGCGCCTGCAAAATAGATAAACTTTGATGATCTGGATAACAAATGATAAATGCTTTTCAATTATTCCGATGATAATAAATGTTATGCATTGTTTACTAGAAAGTAAATCTAAGCAATTAAGTGCATTGTGATTGCTAATGCACTATTTTCCGGTAGTTTTCTATGTATGATAAATCTGGAGTAATAATCTATAACAACTAGAAAACTAGATCCCTTAAAATGGAATTAATAGACTTAGACTGTCAGTGTTTAATGAGCAAATTTTTCACTGACAGTAATATTTAGACTATATCTTAGATCAATAATATTATGATGCCACACTGAATTGAATACTGGACAATACTAATTGAGATTTAGCTGCCATTGATGACACTTAATATTTTCGAATTAGCATTCACTACTCTTTTTAAATTTTCTATTCTAAGTGTTTTTGATAATTTTTAAAGAAAATTTTTATTTTCAGTATTATTTTTGCAGTTCGTTATATTCAACTTGGAGTTCCTCAAAGAACCATCAGTGGTCCTATCTTTTTTAACTGTGCTGTTGATAACACCTATCAAATAGAAGCCACAGCTAACTTCTCATTATCAGCATTTGCTGACGATAATACTCATATTCTACCTGGCTTGTACGTTGTTAGAGACAAGAGCAATTTAGTAATCAATATTCTCTTGAGGCTCATTTTTTATCCAAGACACTTCATTTTAATCATAGTATGACGAGTGAACTTCTTATTAACTTTGGTCAAAGTTCTGTCCCTGAGCTGCAAGATATCACGCAACAATCTGTAGTGAAATTGCTTGGTATACATTTTGAAAAGGTACATTCATGGCATGGCTAAAAAACTACTAGTAAATTGTATTTATTGCTGAAATTGAAGCATCTTAGACTTAGCCAATATGAGCTACAAACACTATGGTATGCATTAGTTAGGCCCTCGCTAACATATTGTTGTTCAGTTTGGGGAGGTTCCTCGAAACTCCTATTGCTGCTCATAGATAAAGTTAAGAAATAAGCTTTACGCCTTAAAATTATATTAAGTTATACCCCCATTGAGAAAATTATAACTAAAGTGATAATCGACTTCTTCAGCAGATATTGACTTCCGAGAATCATGTACTGCGAGATATTCTGCCTCAACGCTCACACTACGGAGAAAGTCGACTGCGTGGAAGGCTCCCTGGAGTAATCAAAACTGACTTTGAAGGAGAGCTTTCTCTATTTCCGTTTGCTCCTTCGTGGAATGAAAATCTAGTATTTTTATAGTTTAAATTGATATTTTTATCCATTTTTAAATAAAAGTTTATTATTATTATTATTATTATTATTATTATTTATCTTTATATAATTACACAATATGATGAACAAATTTAAGATCAACAGTAGGTTTCAAGGCTAATGGTTCCGTTTGGGTTGGGCTCTGAGCTGCAAGCGGTTCCAATTTTTAGAAATCGAGCCAAACCGAACCTTTTCAAATGTGAAAATATGAATTGTAAGAAGAGAAAAAACTTAATAGACAAATCAAATAATGAACATACAAAACAGGTGAGTTTCAAAACACACGCCTGTAAAACCAAGCTATAAACATCAAAAGGTTTTGTTTTCCACAGAAATGTATGAGGCAACGTTAAATTCATCAGGTAATTCCCCAATGCTAACATTAAAACGATTTTGAATTTGATTTAAAATCACATCTTCTTCAGGACTAGAAACGAATGTGATTGCCAATCCTTTAGTTTCAAAACGACCGGAACGTGTCACCCTGTGTAATCAAAGTTTGTATCTTCTGGCATATCATAGCTTGATACAATGACCAATCTTTCAATATCCATTCCACTTCGAAACAAATTTGTTGCAACAAGAATGTTTCATGTTTCATTCAAAGAACAATACCAAAAGCAGGCAAACTTTGATTAACTAAAAGTTCCGTCATAGCTGTGCATCATGGAACAGACTTAACATAGTTTATGTTCAAATAAAAACTGTCCTTGTCATTTGAATCAGCGGCTGGTTCCAGCTAAGTGGTGATCAACTTCAAGCCTTAAAACTGCTTAGTGTCGTCTAGTTCTGTGAATGCAGCGGATCATGCTTCGTAACAAGAAGCCAAATTTGCATCTTTCCCAGTTGCAGGTTATGGAATGGTCGCATGCTTTTTCTCAGAGATCAAACCACAAATTTCTTTAAGAAGCTTGTCAGTGAAAAGCGATGCGGTACCCGATGCATTGAACACCAATGGTGTAAATAAGCGTTTTCGATTTCCAGAGCTCCCTGTTGGTACAGCCTTGCTTTCTAAGTGTCATATGCCCTAAAATTTTCTGCTGTAGTTGTTCGAGCATTGGTGGCTGCACACGGTTTGAATACTCTTACATCAAAGAATGTACGGTGGCCATAGCTCCAGTATCCAACGATAGAGATGTGCAGCATAGATCACTTAAAGAGGTTAAAAGAAGAAGACAGGGTTGTGGTTCTTACTTAACATCGATATAAACTTCGGATAATGCTTCAGATAGTATGTCACGCAATTTATTATGACGTCTTGTAGGAAAGCCACCGGTGGAGCATGTGCAATGTGGGCAAATCAGCAAGTTCAATACCATACATCAAACGGATGCTAGCTCTAAGCTTACTTTGATAAGGTAGAACCCCTCTTCTTTTATTGGAAGAGCAGTTCGGCAAAATGAGTAACCTTTGCGCGTTATTGCTTGAATGTTTTCTTGTCCTCAACTCAGTTCCTTTAACAGCTGTTAATATCTGGATGCGATATTATCATGTTTTTCTTTGAGACTAATCTTCACGAGGAGACTGTTCTATTTGTCTGCAGTGGTCAAAGATATCTTGCCTGATTGTGACAGAATTAGGCTCTTTAGGGGTTGTGTGACTTTGCTAGAGAAATCATAATCTTTGCAATAAATCAAAACTGGGTCTCTAGTCCCAAGTCCACCAAATTTGGTCGGTAATTGCCAAAAAATCGTGTTGGATTACAATCTTTGCCAAACAAAAACTTTAGAAGTAATCATAGTCGGATATTATCTTCATGAGGATTGAAAATATCGAAATGAATACGTGTAAATCTTTGTGTGTAAAACCACTTGAATTGAAGGCTCCTCAAAAAAATGAAAACCGCATGTGGGTGAGTCTCCGCAATTTCTGAGGCCTTAGTGGTCAAGTTCGACTATTCTCATTCTTCCGCTTTGGATTTCAGGTGGTCAGCACATTAAATTCATTCAGCCTATTAAGCCGCTTTTGTTTCTCACTCCATATGTGTGGAAAAGTATCCCTTCTCTGCAAAGTATTTGTTAGCTTAGCCAATGTTTTCGGGCTTAATAAAACGGATGGTTTTTGAGGGTTTGTGAAAATAAAATAAAACTAGACGTTTTTGTTCAAAATATGTGTGGATACTTTGCAGAGGGGATGAGTGATCAGATATGTTTAAATTGATCTTAGGAATAATAGCATTTTCAGAAGTATGCATTGAGTGTTTTGATTGAAGAATTTCTATTAATTTGTGTATATTGCAATTGCTTTGTAGAATATTGAAACTCTGTTTATGATTTATAAAGTAATAAAATAGAAACAAATTTGCATATCTCTTGTCACCATCTTAAGAAACATCCGTATCTTTGTATAAAACCAATACCAGGATGTCTAAACTACGGAAGCGTCACTTTTAGATCCGGTAATCAATTTGAGGGCTTGTTTTATTGCGACCGACTGCCTCCTTTAGTATTGAAAAGGTTTATCTACATGGTACTTTTATAAACATCTTACAAAGAAACATGAAACATATATTTATTGAGAATACTCACGACTACATATGCATTTCACATGTTGGTTTTGTTACATAATTTTGCAAATCTTAGCAATTTGATCAGTCTGTTTCTTTTAAGAGAATTTATACTCTCATTAAACTTTTTTTCTAAATCTTAAATGGACAAAACCGATAGAGAATTACCTGATAGTATTTTTGGAATATCATTGGAAGGAAGTATTTTGATTTAGTAATTTGTTGAAATCGTTACTTGCACGTTTATTTGAATTTAATAAATCTTAAAATGTGGAAAATTTCTTTTATCAATATTCCTTAAATCAACACAATCAGTACATTACATCTCTATTGTAAATGTATCCCCTTGAGACACAATGTGTACAATTGTACACATGTAGAAACTAGATTTTTATTGAGATATGAATTTTATTCAACCTTGAATATCTTTGGTAAAACTAGTTGAATTTGAGTTATTCACAAATCATAATATAGCTTCACAAGAAACAAGTTTTTGCATTATTTCAATGTTATTCTTCATAAGACACTCTAAAGAATTTTTTTTAACACAAATATGTCATTAAAATAATATGACTTTGGTAAAAAAAATTACACGATTTAGTCACAATGTGCACAAATTTGCACAGACAATTTCAATGAAAATATTTGCAATAGAAAAAATTTCTTAATGTCATCAGAAACAATTGACTAGCAGTGCTAAGCCGCGAAATAAATATTTTTTAGCACTTCCATACAATGTGCATGTCTGAAAGGATATGTTAATGATTAAGAATCATGATTAACGTGAATCGCGGGTTGGTACCTAGTGTCTTCACACAAAGACATTATTTCTCAAAAACTGTTCTTTGTCGAGTATAGGACATTTATTTTGTTAAGGTCTTACTGAAGTTTCTGTCCTCTAGGGAGGGAATGTGCATAGCAGCAATGTTATCTACAAAGGACAGTTATGTCGCTATTCATGTTTATGTGGACTGGCCGCACAAGTGGAGGCGGGCAATTGCCTCTCCTAAAATATATTTTTTTGAAAAACCACTTAAATTATATATTTTCAAAAGTAAAGGTTCTCCTATTTAGTACACGTGCTGGGCAATAAATATAACCTCTTCCTTCCCCTAACCAAAATTCGTTCCACAACCACTGATGTTGACACACTCGGCACACATTGAAGACTCTTGAAACTCGTATTTTGCTGGGTAGTAGTAATTGACTAAATTAACATAAATAAATATACATGTTATTAATATTTAAGGTATTTAAGCAAATTGGAAACTCATAAAGTTAAGACTTTCGAATCTTTTTGATTCTTTACGTCCCTATTTGTATGACAGAATGTTGAAAAGATCAACCCTTTTGAATGGCACTGGATGAAAAAGAGTTAATGGAGGCTATTAAACAAAATCGAAGTCCCGGTACTAATTTTATCAGTGTCATGTATTTTTAAAATAAATTTTGTTGATTTCAGCTGCGTCTATCTTTAATACTGATAATGCATTAGTGCACATCAAGTCTACAGCATACGTTGCATTTCACATTCATAATTGGCTACCTCCCAGCTAAAAGTTATTTCTTTTTATTAGTGTTTATTAATGGATTGATTTAACTGTATAATTATTCAGAGATGGAGTCGAATAGGATCTCGGTTAGGATCGGTTTCAATCTTGGAAAAATCTCGAATCAATTTTTCACATCCAAAAATTTTCAAAAGAATGTATTTGTTATATTCATTTTATATATTTTATATTATTTTAAGTCTCTATATACAATCTCAATTTAAAATATATGTAGTTCTCAGCGGAATAATTCATTTAAATTTGGATCCGTTTACTATCCTAAATCAATTATAATTATTAAGAGTTTTTTGCTTATAGTTTTGCAGATACATTGCAAAGTGGGATTAATATGTAGATAATTTGAACAAAATATCAAATTCAGTGTAAGAAAACTGGACTTTAGAATAAAGAAATTCTCTGCGAGTATTGATTGCAGAGTTTTTAGTAATTTGTGGAAAATACAAACATTTCATGGCAAAGGTACAGATTGTCAGAGTGCGTAGTGCTTGTCACTATGTTTCAGATTAATAAAATGATTAAATAGACACAAATCTGCCTATCTCATATGACTATTTTACAAAGCATCCGGTTTTTCGTATTTAATCAGTAGCAGGAAGTCGAAAGTCTGAACTTTTTCTTCATTGATTGATAAAACCCTTCCCCAGGATGGTAGGCTTTAAGTTTTTTGCAGTTTGTTTTGGTGTAATACTTTATGCATCAGAGGTAACCTTCACGATTACAATGGCATCAATATTTCCTTTAGCAGCAAGAGAACGAAACATTTCTGAATCATGGATAGGCTTAATTGTTAGTAGTTCATATTACTCTGCGCTTGTATTTAGTTTATTTTGGCCTTTAGTTATCAAAACAAAACATCTTAATTTTGCATATAACATTTCAGGCCTCGTCCTAGGTATATCTTTTGTGTTATTTAGTTTCAATTTTGAAATAGCAAACAAATCATTGTTTATTGTAATGTGTATTATTGATAGAACTTTAAGTGGCATGGCGATATCTCTGTTTTCTGTTGCTGCTATACCTGTGCTTACACAGATTTACCCAGATAGGTCTGGAATGATAGTTTCTGCAATGCATGGTTTCTTGTATTCTTCATTTTTCATAGGTCCTGTAGTAGGCAATCTTCTATATATAGTTGGAGGGCATTTTCTACCCTTTCTCTTTCTAGGACTTTTTCAAGTAGTCCTCATTCTATTGGCAGCGATTATGACACCTCATTACTGTCCTGATTCTGACGAAATTGATACGAAAAAAAGCACAAGCCGATTGGAATTTTATGGGTTTGTTTGTAAGCCAACGGTTATTGCAATGACTCTTCCTCTGCTCACTGTGGGAGTCGTCAGTGGCATGAATAATGCTAACCTTTCAATTTACATAAAGGAGACATTTATGCTGGACGAATCAAACAACGCTTATTTATTTGGAGCGTATGGTATCACTTTCACTTTTTTGGCACCTGTAATAGGATCAATTTCTGACAATGGATTTGCCTCCATTCCTATGGTAATATCCACTGCTTTATTTCCATTTACTCAACCAGGATTTATCTTTATTAAGTCATTGATTATATTTATTATTGATTATTGTTGGCAATCAGTTTTTTCTGGAACTATATCCAGTGTGTCACTACTATATTTCGTCAAAGAAGCTGAAAGACATGAGTGCCAAAATCCTAAGCTGATGGCATCTATTTTAATTTCGTGCATTCGCACTTCTTCCAGAGGAATTGGAGCTTCGATATTTGGAGGGATTCTTCCAGAATTGCTTACAATACAAACAACATGGTGGGTACTATTTGGAATTTCAACAGTATTTGCATTAATAACACTTCTTGTCATGAAAAAACAAGACTACTACAAAAAACTGTATTATTCAAAAACTACATAAATGTCGTGATCTTTGTATTTAACTTTCTGTAATGTAATATAATAATATGAATTTGTTATAAAAATCAAGTGCATTAATGCATTTCGAATATATAGGCAAAATATTTTTGCCACAAATTTATCACTTTTTCGTCTGATATTTTTTCAAAGTCGTAAATTTTAAAAAATATCATATTTTTTTTTGTTTGCCATGCATTACTCTGTATGAAAATACATTTTAACAGGCTCTTTAGAAAGCTAAAACATTATCGAATGATAAAATATTGGAGAATTAGATGTCCAAACGGCAAATGAACGATTTTCTCTTGAATAGGTATATATTAAAATCCTTAAAATATTGAGACATCTTTGCAGCTCCCCTTGATATTTGCTTTCCAAGCAAAGCATATTGTAAATCAGATAAATCACATTACCAATGTTCACAAATTTGGCTATACATATATATATATATATATACAGGGTGTGTCAAAAGTAACTTGACTTTTAAACTNAATTCAACCAATCACAGAAAAGATGATGAAATATTTCGTCATTTTATAACTATGTAAAGGGAATTTATGTTATGCATAACCATTTTGTTATTTTTCCAGTACTTTTTAACTTTAGATATGGATTTAGACACTCGACTGGAAATATTAAAACTACTACAAAAATGGAGACAGCAGCATTACGTGCATACAAAACAGCACACCACGTTCACAAAGACATTTTTCTATTACAGCAGTCACTAACATGATAAGAAAATTTGAAAAGACAAAATCCTTGCACAATTTTGCTAAATCAGGGGACCATTGCTCCAAGAAGACTGGAAACCAATGTTAATGAGTGCGCCGAAAACTCTGCAAGAAACAAATGTGCATAGCCATGCAAGTTCTGCTTTTATTGCTGCAGTTACTACAATTCCAAAGAAAAGTGTTTGTCGAATTCTTAAAACATGTGGTATGTGGATATACAAAATTGCCTTGCATCAAACTATCACTGAATCAGACAATCATCATCGTCTCGAATTTGCACAATGGATTTTAGCTAATTCTAATTTCCTCAATAATGTGCTTTGGTCAGATGAGGCCTATTTTTCTATAGATAGAATGGTCAAACGTCATAATTGTACCATATGGGCGTCTCACACCCCTCGGCAAGTAATAAAAGAAAGCTTGCACCCTGAAAAATTATGTGTATGGATTGCATTTAGTGCAAATTATGTGCTAAAGCCATATTTCTTTCCGGGTACAGTAAATCAGGATAATTACACAGTATGTTTCCACAACTAAGACAGAAACAAAAAATGCAGTCTGTTATTTTTCAGCATGACGATGAGCCACCACACTGTTCCAAACAAGTCAGGGATTTCATCAGCACTGAGTTACCAGCTGAGCGTGTTATTGGCAGAGGTTTTGGTCATGCATGGCCTCCTAGATCACCTGACCTGAGTCCGCTTGACTTTTATTTGTGGTCTACTCTAAAGTCACGGGTATATCATACATACATTCCAAACAACCTGGATGATTTAAATGGAGGAACATACAAGAAATTGATTCACTTAGCATTGATGAATTACATCGAGCTGTCCAGAATATGATACCAAGATGTGAACTTACTATTGAGCAGAATGGAGGTCTATTTGAACATTTGCTTCAATATATCTGTAATTCCCCTTATTAGAGTTTGTTTATTTACACATATTATTGTTTGGTTTCATATAATTAAAAAGTTATTGTAATTTGGAAAGTCAAGCTACTTTTGACACACCCTGTATATATATATATATATCTGCAACAATGGTTTATCAAACATTTGTCCTTTTCAATCCTGCTTTTGCTTAGATCGTAAAAATAGGAATTAAAGATTAATAGAGGCGATTAATGAAAATCAAAGTCCCCGCTCAAATCTACAGTATCATGCAATTTTTACAAAAAAATTGTTGATTTGAACCGCATCTCTCTTCAAACTATTGCTATCGCTAATATTGATAATGTACTAGTCCGCATTAATCTACAGCATTTGCTCAGATCATTAAATGCTTCCCAGATAAATATTATCTCTGTTTAATTCGTGTTTTTTCATGAATTGTTGTAACTCTAGGAATTCATGCTCAGATGATGACATTCAAATGTTTTAAGGTAAATGCTAATATTTGAACAATTTAGTGCTTCGCAGGCTTGAGTGGGAGTGGGGTGAAATTTTGGCTTGTGTGAATTCCTGTGGTGATTTGTGGGACAAGAAACGTTGTAGCCATTGACTGCATAAAATGCCAAAACCTATTGTTTTCATAGTAAGTGCTGCCTTTCTTAATCGAAAAACTTTTCAGAAAGACAGAAATGAATTGATTTAATTTAAACAGTCATAGTATAGTTCAGATTTGGGATAAGATTTGGAGACTATTGAATTTTTGCAATTTTTTTTCGAAATAATTGATTTTTTGCAAATTTTTTAAAATTTCCACGCATTTTATAAATTTTCGTAGCATATAGATGCACACACATTCTGTTTTATAACGTACACCAAAGCTATTTATTGGTAGACGTATTGCGTGACTCTACTCTCATGGGTAAAAGTCTTGTTCTAAGTATTTGCCTCTTAACTACTACCTATGCATATTGGTTTTCAATACTCATATTGCATTGCATATGCATCACACGCCACTGTAGCTGCCCAGCTTTAGCAATTCACATTTTTTGCTGCTGTATTTTGCAGTAATTTTGCAACATGATATTTTTCAAATGCCGTTTTTTGGTTTTTCTTAACTTTAAAAGGTAGACATAATTTCTGATTTGATAATAATACATGCATATTCTATGTGTCATGTAGAGTAAGAATTTACATATATCTTAGTTTTTTATGCAATCACAATTTTCAAGCGTCAGAAACAATACATAGCTAGAACATTGCATTTTAATTTAATAGGGAATGCTTCTGTGCATGTAAAGTCGTATTTTATTTTAATTAAGAAATTCGATCATTGGATTTTTGCAATTTTGCCAGTTTAAATTCGAGAAATTTTGTGACTTTTTGTATTTTCGAGTGCTTTAAGATGTATGAAAATAGCATCATTTTTGTATACAAAGAGGTGTACTCAGAATATGAACTGTTCCATTTTCCTTGCTATTTGCTATTTACACTATTTACATCATTTTAGCAAGCAGTTTATTTCATCATAGTACTAATAAAACAAAAACATGCCTCTACATGAAAACTATTTGCATGTTTACAACTTTGACAACATTCAACAATGGTAGAATATAAATAAAACATGAACAGGCTAAAAAGAAAACTGTTAACAACAAAAGACACGCAGAACTAGGCTAATGAAACACAAGAAACACAAATACTTACAGACTAAAAGAGTCAATTAAGACTTGGACACGTGGATCACTAAAAAGGTTTCCGGTTAGAAAGTTAATATTTACATAACAAACTAATGCATGACTAAAAATCTTTAGGGAGTGCAATTTATTTTACAATATAATTATTAGTGATATCATTAGAACCGTTTGATGTACTTTTATCCCTCAGGCATAAAAAATCATCGGGCTTATCACATATTCGCTTATTGCACTGAAATAGAAGCTGCTTAGGATTTTCATTGACCGCTTTGCATAACCTGCATATACTGGACTGTCGAATAATTTAGAAAAATAGTATGATCTTATCTTTGACATTGATATTCGCTTTAGAATACCCTGGATTTCATTAATGTTGGTTTCCCAATAAGCAGCTGCTTTTTTCAATGTGCCTAATGCTTGCTGTTCATTTGAGAGCATGAAATCGGAGAAAACTTTACATTTCATCTTGCTCTTCAGAGAAAGAAGTCTGTTCGTTTTCCTTATGATAAAATTCCCTAGACATTTTCTGGCAGGTTTTCTATTGACCGTTCCATGATTAAGAGAATTACATTGTAATTTTAACCTCTTGGTTATGTTTAGTACATCATTTAAATGCGGACGCAAAGATTTAGTGTTGTTGGTGCAGTAACATGACACAGTAAGTAATACAGGCCTCTTTTTTGCATATCTTTCTAATAATCGCATCATATAGGTAACTGACAGGGTTCTATTCCGCGTCCAATATGATAAATATAATTTTTATATTGTAACATGTCGGCAAGCAGTAAATGTTCACTAATTGTATTCCTCCTTTATTGTATTTACAGTATAAAAGGCTAAATGGACGTAGATAGCTCTTATTATTCCAGACTGCTTTGTTTTTATTTGCTGAATGACATTATTTTGAGGAACTTGTGAGAGATATTGTAGCCGATAAAAAAAATTTGTCAGGAGCTGAACATGAATTGCCTTGGCCTTACCATAAACTGAGATCTTTCGGTTTGCTATAAAATTTAACAATTGTTTATTTTACTCTAAAAAATTATGCATATCTGCTTCATTTCAAGCTGTGATATTTAGTTTTACACCAAGTAAATTAATATATTCATGGTTAACCGTACAACCACACTCCCATGTTCTCGCCCCATTCAAACCAGAAAATATAGATTTCTGTGGGTTGATGGTCAGACCGCTTACACAGTTGAATTTTTCTAACAAGTACAGAATATTTTGAAGGCTTCAATTGTTGGCTGCCAGAAATGTAATATCATCAGCGAATGCAAGGTATTTAACTTCCACTACTTCATATATGAAGCCCATAATGCATTTATTTAAAAGTATGGATTTTAGAAAAGGTTCAATAGCTATTTTGAAGAGGAAACGTTAAAGGGGACACCCTTACCTAACTCCTCTTTCGATGATAATTCTTGGTGAAATAAAGCAATTAATTAATAAATAGGGTTTATTACAATTATATAAAATTTTAATCAGAGTAATGATTGTTAGAGGAAGTTCCATTCTAGTAAAATAAATATTTATGGTTGATGGAGTCGTACGCTTTATTGTAATCAATATTTATCACACCTAAAGCGGTGGTGTTTGCCCTATATATATATATCACGTACATTGAATTGTGGATGTATTTAGACAATTTCTTCTAGGTATTTAGAAGAGAGTGGTAAAAGACAAGCACAGAGCAGATGTAATATGATTTTCAAATCCGTGATTAATAAAGTTAAGGGGCGCCATGTTGCCTCTAGTGGTGTGCTTTTTTGGCTATAATTTTATAGCACCATTTAAAATACTTGGAGAGATCATTCTCTGAATTAGCATAGTCTATTAGGATTATAAAATAAGTGGCTAAGATAGATTTGAAGCCTGGACAGTTCTTTGGATTTTCAATTGCTTAGTATATCTCTGAAATGCTAAAATAGTGTTATATTCATGCTATATCTGCCTCCTTAATGCTTGGAATTTTGAGGTTCGATAGATTGTCGTCGGCATCTCTCTCCCTGTACAGCTCTTTGCAAAAATCTGAAAGTACTTGATTATGTCATTAATGTTTTCAGAAATGCCTTCATTTGTTTTAACTTTTTATATTTGACTTCTTCATTGATGTCCTAATAGAATTCTTCATCTCTTTCATACTTCATTAATTTCATATTCTATATTATTGATATAATCTAGCTCATTCTGGGATTTCTCATGCATGATTTTATTGATCTTCCCTTCCTCCTCTAATCTTCTCATGGTTTATCATTTTTTCGTTTATGTATTATAATTGATCTTCTAAAGTTCTTATTTTATGATATCTACGTCTCATAATTTCCTTTTCTTTCCTACTTAGTTCCTGCCTTATTCTTACTTTCATTAATTGCCATTTCATTTGGATGTTTTTTCCATAGCTCTTTCCAGTGATGCAATTATTATTTCCTCAAGTTTCTTCTTGGACTTTTGCATGGAGCTAGATCGCATTTGCCATATACCTGGCCCATGAACTCTTTTGAACGAAAGTTTTGTTAATTAGTAATAACTTTAGAGGCTTCTATGCTATAGTAATTGGAAACGTAGCACTGATCTATCCTAGTTGAATATTTACTGATTTTATTGAAATATGTATGAGATAGATTTTCACAAGCTTTTGCTGTGTCAATTAAGTTGTAACTTCAAGCTGATTGAGCTTTACTAAAAATGGAATCAGAATTTCACGTATTGGAATATACATTATTGATTGCAGAGATGCCTGCACATCATTCGAAGAAGTGATCTGAATTGATGATGCAGAGGGCATTCATATAAACAAACATAGCTTAGAATTGTGTGATAGTAAATAAAATTCGTTACTTATTAATTGTGTCTCACATAAGATTATGAATAATATTATTTTAAAATAATAATTTTGAATGTATAGAATCTCCTCCCTTCATGTATGGAGGCCTGTGTAGGCCCTCTTCCGAGATTGTCTCCCAATCAACTATATCTTGACTATACACACTAATCAATCATAACTGCAATATACTAGATTCGATTCATTTTAGAAAGACTGATATATTTTAACATTATAAAATATATTTCGTTTACAAAGCCATTGTCAGCAAATGTTTCACAAAATATTTCCTACATTTTGCAACAATAACTAATGTTCTAAGTTTTAAGCAATGATATACTTAGTATATATATATATATATATATATATATATATTNATTAACATAAATATGAAATTAAGAAATATTATTAAAAAATACTTAACTGGATATGATTTCCGTTTTCATCATTTTGTGTACATTGTAGAATAAATTATATTTTAAAATATACATGTTTATTGATTCTTTATGCTTGTCGTGATTCGGGCATCTTCTAATGCAATCGGCAGATGAAATATTCAGTGCTGTTTGTTAATTTATTTTTTATGCAATAGTAGGATTTTATACAGATGTTTTTTTTACACTCTCGTTCAAAATTGCTTTAGCAACTGATATATATATAGATATATATATATATATATATATATATTCTTTTAAATTCGGGCGCAGGGATTTTTTGAAATCTTAAAATTAACAATATGAAGCAATTTAAAAATTACTGAAACAATTCCATTAAATCGTCCCAACTCTTCTCACAGCCTCACACTTGTGCATCTTTCAGCCAGGGAACTCACCAGTTCCCAAGGAGTCTGAGAGACTTCCTCAGAACTCTAGCTGTTCCTAACAGTGCCACTCTCTGTACTAACACCCCTTCCACTTTAGTAATCCTAACTCTTTCTAGTATTTCATAAGTTTCATACTCAATGCTCTTACTACTACTGGAGCTACTTAAACTTCTTTAACTTCCAAAACATCTCTATTTCATCTGCCAATGTACACGTCTATCTTATCTTTTTCCTTGCTTTCTACATTCCTGTGCTTGGTACTACTGTGTCTATCCCTGCTCCCATTCTTCCCTCTTTATCTATCACTACTATCTTCTATCATTTTGATAGCCTGCATTTTGAAGTCCACAGTTTCGTTAACGTTCTCATTCTCAATGACTTATTGTGATTTATCCCCATGTCACTAATCTTTTGCTGGCTACTCAACCTAGAATGTACCGTGCGTTAGAACTCGTCATAGAAGGTCATGGTTGTTTAGAAAACAGAAAACAACGTGCATTAATGAATAATAATATGACATCTGATTATATTGCAACCGATCGAGGAGTGCCCCAAGGCACATTACTAGGGCCAATTTTATTTGCAATACATGTAAATGACATTATGAAATATGTAAAATATAGTGAAATATATTTCTCCTGGAAAGATACAAAAATGGCTTCTGTTGCTATATATTTATAATCCCTCCGAAATTTGGGACCAGATTATCATGCATTTTATTTATCGCAATTACATTATTGTTCATTTTTATAGATTAATTTTAATACAAATGCCGTTGTTTATTATCAAAAAACTTTAATTGGTCATTAAAACAATTACATTTTGCTCGTAAGCATGATCATGTTAGTGAGTACTGACGAAAGCATAATGTATTTCCCCGCTATATGAATGCAATTCCCAGGGGAAAATTTTTACCTTTTTGAAAATAGGAACAACCAAGGCAGTTTTCCATATTTTAGGGAGTGTAGATTTTGGAGTAGAGAACGAAAGGGATGGTACAAAGGGTCAGCAAGGGAAGACACAATGTTTTTAATAAGAGAAGGTGCCAGTGCCAATTGATCAAATGGAATAGAATGAGACTTCAGAGACGACAGGATTTTAAAAATTGTATGTGGAGAGAAAGTATTAACAATGATTTCAGATCAGTCTAAAGATTCTGAATTCGAATAATGGGAATTATTTGAAAAGGCATTGGGAGAGAAAACAGAGGAAAATTATTTGTTAAAAAGGTTAGAAATGCTTCTGGGTGAATGAGCAACTTGGTCATTAACTTCAAGTGTAGAGGGAAGAGATTTACTTTTAAAAACTGATTCGATCAGTTTGTGCGAAGCATTGAGAGAAAGGATAGGACTGAAGAAAAAAACTTTAACAAGTTCAACTGAGTCGGATAATTCAGATGATTTGGGTATGAAACGTTTCTGTAAGTATGGTTTGTTTGAAGGATGAACAGAACGGCGCTGAATGAACCTAAGTTTGTTGTGAATATAAACGAAATGGGAAGAATAAAAGAAAGGTAGATTTTGACGAAGCCATCTTTTGCGTGGAATAAAAAGAAAACGCCCAAAAGAGATAAGAGTGTAAATAGATTGAAGCAAATCATGAAAAGAGAAAACAGATAAAGGATCAAGAAATAATGATGAATTGATGAAATGATTGAAAGAGTTATAGTCACCTAGTGAATAAGAAAAATTTGTGGGACGTTGACTACTAAAGATATACGATAGAGAGGGGATGTCAATGAAAAGAAAATTGTGATCAGTTGAGAACGAGGAAGACTGAGACATCAGATAAGTTGGAAAAGACATGATCCAGAGTATTACCGGATGTATGAGTTGGAAATGTCACAAACTGTAGAGATTGAGATTAGAGAAAAATTCAATGACTTGTAATTCATATGGATAAGAGGAAAATAGAGCATTCCAATCAGCATTGGAAATATTAAAATCACCAATGATAAATATTAATCAATCAGAAATTATATAATTGGAAGAATAAATAACAGAGAGAAGGGAGAGACAGCGTAGGGAATCTAATTTTAAGATCAGAGTGGGGAACACCAGAATTAATTAGTTCAATGAGAAGATTGGAGGGAGAGAGATTACGAGAAAGAAGACAGTGGAAGAGAAAGATTTAAGCTTTGATGAACGACTGATGACACGGCGATAATCCCATTAAGAATTAAGGTGAGCAAATACAGTCCGATTTCGATTTGTAGAAAAACGGTAAATTTCTTGAATAACGCGCCTGGAACACCCATATGAATAAATATTTTAATGATCATGTCATGTTCATTTTGAACATATATCTGGGGGTTAAAGGTGGAGGTGCTTCAGGAATTCCACGAATTCTGACACCAAGAGGAATATTGCGGTGATTTTTGTTTATAGAATTCATTTCCTCCGAAATTCAAGTTTCAATATTATTTTTATTTGACATACTATTTCATTTTTTTATTTCAATCTACAAGAAATTTCTGATTTTGCTTCGACATTTCTTGGATTGAGTATTCATTTCATTCAGAGTTTCCTTTTGAGATGCAAGCTCATCTTCAAGGGATGGGAATTTTACTGAGTAAATAAGAAATACGCGCTTTTTCTCTACGTCAGTGCAAGCGGTGCAAAAAGTAATAATCTGATCTTTAAGGTTAATGAAAAATTTGAACAACTTTTAATTAAGTGATAGCTAACATTACAATAAGTTCAACTTGTCTTTTATATCAAGACTACAAGTATAGCAGATAGCATAATTATTCTTAATGGAAGACATGCATACTTTAATATAGAAGCAGAAAATGTGTATAGCTGTAATTGAAAATTCGACTTACATATATATATATATATATATATATATTGAGCTTCCTATTTACTAGTGTCAAATATATTCATTGTATTTCGTCAAGGTAAAGAAATGAGGGAACTTACCCAACGAAAGCTTCAGGAAAGATTTCCTGCCAAATTTTAGAACATTTTATATATCTGGATAATGAGATTTTTGCATTTTAATTATATTATGTATAGCACCTGAAAAGGAATCAATCTATGTGAAATTTGATAGAAATTTGTGATGAAATCTCTACTTATTATTTCATACAAATTATGTAAAATTTGGAATCTTTCTGTTTTGTAAAATGCAATGTACAATGGACCAAATAAGAAATATTTTACAATGAAGCAAATATATTGTTTTTCTGTAATTTGTTCTAAAAACGAAAATTGATATCTATATTTTTTAGTAGTGTCAAACTCAAAATTTTAATTTTGAAGTGTGAAAAAAAGTTAGTTACCTCTAACATTCATGTCTTTTTCTACTCAGATTTAAACACTTCGACCTCAAATTTGAACCTTCCTGGACGAATCTAGCAATTATATTGTATGGGCTGATAACAATAATAAAGAGCGAACCTTTAAGTCATGGGCGACTTCCCTGCGGGGTGATCAATTTGCTCGAGCTTACTTGGAGACTAGGGGTTAGATTTGTTTGAAGACATATAAGTTGATCGGATTTTTAAGTAAATAATCTTAAAAATGTTTCATTTTTATGCTGCGCTAGAGGGGAGCACGCACCACGCCAGAGGTATTTCCCTCCTTGTTACTTAAGTGAGTTGATTTCTAAAAATAACAGTTTAATAGGATGAGAAACCGATGCACATTTCTTAGTAGCATAACGTTTTATTACAATATTGTTATAATTTCATTATCGGTTATACACAATTAACAAATACCTGTCGCTTAAGTCTTAAATCAATTTCGTGTTATTTGAATTTACAAATGGTAGAACGAGTTAAAAATTAGTCACATGATAACACCAAACTATTTTTATAGTAGCGCAGTAATAGGATGATTTAATGCCTAAAACACTTGGCAAATAGATAAGCATAATTAAGCACTAAAAGAACTAAAGTAGAGTTTTTAAAGTTTAGCAATTTCTCAAATACTTATGTGCCTGTATCTCAAATTTTCTGTAGTCTTTTCCCTTAAATTTTAAATTACCCTAATAATAAAAATACTATATGTATTTTGTTCAATCTTTTAAAAATTAATGAACTTTAAATATAAATCATACTTTTAAAAATTGTACTCACTATATTTCGAATTTTCTTGTTCTCCGGACACTCTTTACAAAATATCGCATTTGTTGTTTCGAAATGGTCACTGCATATCAAAACATAAGCTAATAAGCAATCATAATGTATAATTAACAAAATCTAGCATATTTGTTGCTATAAATACAAAACGGTCTATGGTGAATACATGCTTTAGAAAAGAAAGATATTTCCAATGAGTCAGTAATTTTAGCTTTCGTAGTAATGAGGCTTGCAACATGAAACCAATCCAACATTCACTGTCAAAGATAAATGTAAGATATTGCTAGATATTTAAAGAATAAACATTGATTTCTTAATATATTAAATTTTTCAAGATCGGATAGTTTTCAGAGAATAATTCAAAATTTAGGCATTTCAACAAAGTGAAGCAATTTATTTATTGAAGATAAACCCCATTTGATCGTATGTTCCTTGGGTTAAATATCATTACAAGAAATTCTAGCACAAATTGTTGTAGCCCTCTAACATGATAATAAAACATACTTGAAATGAATATTGTTTTCTTTCTTAAATGCGTCTATTACACACATTGCCAGAAAAAGTTTGTCTTGATCCTCTTCAATATTATATAATTTAAGGTATTTCCCTTGTTCGCCCGACTTAACTTACCTCTTAAATTCATTAAATGCAAAATTGACGTGAGAAATTCAAATGATATAGATATGATCTTTGCATTATTTTATAGTATTAGCATTAACCAATTAGAATTGATGATGTATTTGAACATTTGCGTGTTGACATTTTCATGAAATTATATTCAATTGCATCTACTTCATTTTTCCCATTATAAATTGACATATGGGATAAAATTTTTTGCAAAATTTTGACGCGTGAACAACTATGGCTACAAACAAATTTTTTTTTGCATTGCATAGTAAACCAATAGCGTTTAAACAATTGATGATGAGCTAGATAATCTATTAATTTTAAGATATATAAATTTGTAAAAAACCTCTTTCACTTACAGTTAAGCATAGTGCATAATCTACGCCGCACTTTCACTAGTTATTTGCTGACGTCACATGGCACTGTTTAAATTTCTTGTAATGTTTTGGAAAGTTATTTTTTGTATCATTTTCTCAAATGGCAGCAGTGCTCGCAATACAGGCCTGCTATATTTGCAAAACTGAGCTTAGAAATTCGGATTATGAAATTCCACCGTGCTAAGAAAAAATATTGAGGTATTTCCTGCCATAGTTTGGATGTTCTTAAAAAATTGAGTTATCAAATTCAATTTACAATGCTTGTGCAGATGCAAATAAAAAACATAAATACATGAGTTAAGTTTAAATTTTTCTTTAAAAAAATTTTGAACTGAATGTGTACATTGAAGTTCTTACCAAGAATTTTGATAAAGACGTCACAAAAGATAATAAAATAACGATTAATGTCGAAATACAAAAAGAAAGGGAGATTTTAATAAATAAATGCATGACATTTGCAAAAGATTGAGTAATATCGACACAGAAATAAGGAAAACAACTTAAATTGATTAATAACCTTATTAAATTTCTGGAGATTGCTAATTTTCAGGCAAAATATAGGCTTTGAATGAGAAAAATTATTTTATAACATTATTGGGTTTAGCAAAGTCTACTAAACTTTTAGTGGATCTTGGCATAGGCATCACTAATAAGTTTGCATATATTAGATATCCAGCTTAACTCTTATACCTTCCTGTATATAACCACTGAAATTTATTTACCACTGTTTTTATGAACTTTCTTTAAAATGACACATTTTAAAAACGTATTTTTCCAGTAGGGCTTCATTTTCAGTACGTATTCACCATTGAATAAGAATTTCCTAGCATTTTTTGTATTTGCTTAAACTTATGTGTCAATAAGTATATCTTTGCAAATGCAGTAGGCCTAGACAACAAGGGTGCTCAATATGTTATTGAAAAATTTTTTCTACAAAATAAATTATTCAATATTTACTAAACTGAAAGTAAGATTGTCACTTTTTTTCATTCTATAAAATCACATATTCCAAATTTCTCTCAAAATGGACACTTGCAATATTTTTTCTAAGGGAAATGTGTCCATTAAATAATATTGGAAGGATTTGAGATAAATTTGGAAAATTTAAAATTTACAAGAATGAAAAAAAGTACCAACCCTGAAAGTAAGCTATTACAATTAATGTGCACACGAAAACAATAATTCTTAGGATAAACAATTTACTTGATAAAATCAATTAGCAATTTATCCAAAAGATTAGTATCCCAAAAACCTTTATTAGCACACAAAGCAATTGAGATTCAAGATTTACAAGTGACTTTTTTTGAGTTAGTCACTTGCTGAATTATCGCTCAGACATGCTTGATATAGGCAAAATCCAGCTGAAATTTCCTTTGACCAATAACTGTAAATAATCAAATTATGGACATTTTTGAAATTTAGAAATATATTATTTCAATATTTATTGCCAATTATTTTTCAATAATATTTTGCACCCTTCATAGTCAATCATATTTTCGCTTATTGAAAGAAAATTCATTGAAATATATATTGTATAAAATCATTGATATTGATTGTACCAGGACATGTAAATGATAAGACTTTATGAGCCTGGTTTAACTTTATAATGCATGGGAGAGAACATAGTGAGGATTATAATTTTTAAACAAAAAATGAACGTCTCGGACAACGCAGTATTGCAGAAATGGAATAATTTTTTAAAATGCAGTAAATATACTTTCAACCACAAGATCTGCTACAAAGGTCTACTTTTCAATTTTAAATAGTAGTTGTATAAAAAAATTCTACGCACTAAGATTTCAATGTAGTTTACTGATATCACATTTTTGTTTAAAACTGAATTGTAACCACATTGGGTGCATTGTGCAGGATGTCAGCAATACTTCACTTAGATAACCAAAAGGGACTCGTATATTAAGATTTACTTTTTTTATTCAATCAATGAAAATTGAACGGTAATCGATTGAAATTCTGAAATTTGAAAGCCTTTCCTGGGTAAAAAATTCCTTTTTGTACTAAGAACTTTAATGTCTTATTTAAGGAAAATTTGAATTTTTAAATTTCGGATGTTAACTTTCAATGACTCACAAGAATAATTAATGCTAAATTGCAAGACTGAAACGCAAATAGTTCTAGTAATATTAGTTTAGTATAAGTAAAGATTTATATTCATTTCAAACAACGATTTGTACATCTAAATAGAGGAACATGGCTTCATTTCAATGGTTTAAGTAAATGGAATTATGTACATTCTTTGAAGCTGAGAACCATAGCCTTTTGAAAATAAAGAAAAAATTGGTATAGCAAAACAACCGAAAAGACGACTTTTGCTCTATTTGCATTGTTAAGCAATATTTTGAAGGGATTTTTATTTTAAACTAGAAATTATTGCTTTGATTAAGATGGTAATCTAGTGTACATTTCAACAGATTATTTAATAGTATTTTAAAATGAGATCCTCTTGAAAAAAAATTTATGAATAAAATAAATTTTAATATTTTCATAAAATTTCAAGATGCATTGGGTATTAAATGGCTTGATATCTAAGCCATTTGGTAAAATCCCAACATAGTGATTTAAGAAAACACTCAAAAATTTAATTTATTTAGAATAAGCATTCACACATTTTTATGCAGCAGCAATTTCATTGAAATAGTGCGCCATTAACTTCATTCCGTTGAAATAATTTGTTTTATTTAACTTTTCGTTTTGCGAATGAGCGCCATCGTCTGAAGCACCCATCGGCAAAAGCATAACATTCTGCCCTGTAACATTTTGCAAAGTTAAAGTTACAGGAATTGAGCCACCTTCACGTGTCAGATCAGGTTCCACACCATATACATTCTTAGTTGCTTTAATACCTGCTTGGAATTGAGCATGTGTGAAATCGGACACCCAACTTTCGCCATCATGTACATTTTCAACCTTCAGAATGTTTGGGCTGCCAGTCGCAGCATGTAATTCATTCAAATATTTTATTACGAGTTCGCCAACTTCTTTAGGGTTCATGTTGGGTACAATTCTAATGGAAAATTTCCCAATAACTTTCTTAGGGATAACAGTTTTTTGACCAGGTTCATAGAAAGCCCCTTCAATTCCATGAATTGAACAGGAAGGATACCTCCAGCGATGCATGAGAACGTCTTCTTTCGTAGAATGCATCAACTTTGAAGTCCCAACTTCTTCACGGAATTCCTCAGTGGAAAAATTTATTTCCGTGTACGTATCTCTCTCAGCCTCAGTTAACTCAGCCACAGTGTCATTAATATGAGGCACCTTTATGTTACCGTTCACATCCACAAGAGATGACAGCAAATAGCACAAGTCCGTCATAGCCTCATGCACCGCCCCTGCGTAGACTCCAGAATGAAGATCTTTTTGGGCACATGTTACAGCAGCTTCGAAGTACACTAACCCTCTAAGACCATATGTAATACACGGCTTTTGAGTGCCCACCCAGTAGTTATCAGAAATGACTACATAGTTAACCCCTTTCAAAAACGCATCCTTTTGTTCGTAAAGTAGTTTATCCAATCCAACGGAGCCACTCTCCTCCATGCCTTCCAAACAGAACTTAATATTAACAGGAAGCTCAATATTAAGGGCTTTGTAGGCTTTGATCACATTAATCCACCCAAGAACAGGGCCTTTATCATCAGTGGAACCTCTTCCATACATTTTATCATCTAAAACAGTCAATTCAAATGGCTCTGTGTTCCAGCCATCAGACAATAAAGCAGGTTGCACATCAAGATGCCCATAGATTAATACAGTCTTCTTAGAAGGGTCGTTACCATAAGACGCTAAGCATACAGGAGGAAGTGATATTTCTGTTCCATCGGATAGCATTTGCGTACCAAGATCATGTAATTCATGACTAAACCCAATATCATGAAGAATATTTGCAGCGAGTTTCACCATATTTACAACAGAATCACGGCTATCAGGCCAAGCAGACACACTTTTAATGGCAACCCACTTTTCCAATTCTTCGACATGCTCAGCTTGATGCTGATCTAAGTAAGCTACGACCTGATCAACCGCCATGAGGAAATGAACTTCGATAACTAAATATTGTTAAGCAAATTTATATAATTAAAGTTGACAATAAATGCAAGTACTACCGGTAAAACTTGTAAATAATAACATCATTGCAATCAATGTGTATTGAGTCATCATATTTTATGTTAAATAGAAATATTCTACATGCTCTTTATGAACAACATATTTCAGTTGGTCACTGAATGACAATGGTCTGAAATCATAATTGAAGCAAAGAAGCCACAGATTTCAGAACGTTATTAGGCCCAATAAAAAATATTTTACTAATTTTGGGTAATGTGCATGGGACTACTCGGGTCTCTACGACTAACAACTTCGGGGTTGTTAAAAATTAGGCGCATTATTATTTTTTGTTTAAATTTGGAAATAATTGCTATAAGTGCACTCAATTTTTTAATATAGTTCCCGAACCATTGCGCATTGCTTAAATTACACTATGATTCTTGGTTTCGTTTTGTTTTATGATATGTAGCAGTCACATACAAATATAATTTTTGATTTGATACAAATGCCACTAAGTTAGATTTAAAATATAGCAAAGGCACGCATAGAAGATAAAGAACAATATTATTATTGGAGGGGCAGAAATGAGATCCTTCCTATACAAAGCTTGAATATCTTAATTTTAAAAGTATTTGAAGAAAAAATAAGTGCCACCTGGGATATTATTGGAGAGGGGGGCTAGTGTTCCGCGGCCACGTCCTAATTTTAGTTAGCCATAGCCGCATTCAACGCCAACGGCCGGCTGCGGACAAATATTTTATTTTATGGCCAAAATCGCGCAAATATTCACTTCTGAACATTATATTGACCATTTTATTTCCATTATTTTTATTTTTATTTTTGTTTTAAAATTTTGTTGCTTTAAGCATTTTTTTTAATTTTTCGAAGTATGAGCATGTCTTAATCGTTCCATTGAAAATTATAGTATTTCACTTAGTAGAAGAAAAAGCGGCGGAAAAAAATCACATCTAACCGCCTGCTACGGCTAAAGCATTACGACCAGAGACTTACGGCAAACGGCCGGCTAAGGTCAACATTTATTCTGCACAGTCGGCTAAGGCCACGAAAATTGCCTTGGCCACAGAACACCAGGGGGGGACTCTAGCCCTCCCAGCCACTCCTGGCCCTTAGACTCTGGGAATGCACACTTACTCTAAAAATAAATTTCTGTGTACATATCATGGCGCACTTACATCAAAAAGAAAAATACGCATACATACAGTGATAGCACTCTTCTCATTGAAATTATTCTTAATATAAGTAAGAAATTTTTGAAGTATAATAGAAATGCAATTCATTCAGTTCACACCACTTAAAGCCAGGGCTTCTCAAAAATTCTTTTTTATTTAATGGAAAATAATCTTAAAATGCATTAATGGAAATAGCGAAGATGAAACATTAGTTTTGGGCTATTAATGGAAAATTAATAGTCATTTTAGAAGTATATATGTGAATGCAGAAATCCATGAATTTAAATGTTTTTCATTTGAGAAAATAATGCGTGCACAGATGATTTCGTCATTAACCACTCCATTGCAATTAGTAGCATGAATTACGTGACATCAATAACTATGATTCCACACAAAGACTTAACATATCCAGATCCTTTAAAAAACTGGTTTTGTATAATATATTTATGCATTTGTATACATCAATAAAAATAATTTAGTGATTCCAAAGTTTTAGAATACACAAAAGTAACATTACATTAACACAGCACTATAGAAAAATGACGTGTACATTTGCATTCGAAAACTTTGTACAGGGCTAGAAGAACTTTGAAAAATATTTGATAAGCTTGCGTAAATAAATAGAAAAATTCTTATTGAAGTTCACAGAAAGTTTAATTTTCTTTTCATATTGTATCAAAGATTGCTTATTTAATATTTTATATTTCTTGCAAATGTTTGAGGCCTCATCTAACAGGTGGAAAAGTCCCTCAATGCTAACTAAAGTTGGAGGTATGAAAACACTGCATAAATATGTCCTACAGTTGTAAAAATTCGACAATTTTTTAAATCAAATATTGTGTAATAATCATCCATGCTTTACATGCTGGTCCTCTTTTGCATTACTGCCGACTTAATACATTTTTTCACTCTATATGGTTTGTCACTTTTTTGCACATTTGTAGACTTTTCCATGGCTTTTACATTTTATACATTTTTTTCTATTTTTATGGTTTGCATCTTTTTTGCACATTTGTAGACATTTCCATAGCTTTTCCACTTTATACATTTTTTCCATTTTTTATGGTTTGCCACTTTTCTTGCTCATTTGTAGACTGAATTAATCAAATCATTGTAAAAACTGAATATTGTGTTAAAATTATGATATCTCTTCATCATAGGCATTGAACAAAATGAAAATTTCATGACGGCATTAGTATAAAGTTTCAAGAACGAGAAAGAAAAACATACATACACATAAATACGATTATTCTTTATTGTAAATTCAGATTATAATTCCTTTAAAGAATGAATGGTGTTGTTTTTAGGTGTTTTTATTTAATATCCCCCATAAATATAAATATTAAGGCATTCTACAAATTAATGATTGTTAAAGTACTTGCACTAAAAATTACAAGTTTAAAAGTTATTGATAAGACACCCCAATTTCTACACCTCTTTTTCTATTCACGAATAATTTCAAATTTTATTTTCTAAATGTTACAGAAAAAAATTAATTCTAAAGATTGACCAACTGCCAATGCAAATTAAATGTAATTTAGTACAATTTACCCTCAGAAGACCAAGGTATTGCACATACGTTGAAAACCAAGGGTGATTATTTCAATCACCCAATTTGATCGAAACACGAACCTCACAGTAATTAAGAACGTCTATATACATTATATTTGTAACTAGTTTTATACTTCCTTTAACTAAGATAATGATTTTTAGATAATATATTAGCTATACATTACTTTTGAGTAAAGTTGGTGATCAATGGCGATTTTTTCAATCACCCACAATCATGAAGAAGAAACGGTAAAACTAAATGAGCGTTTATTGAATTTCCGTTCATTGAAGAAGAGAAGCTTAGATTTGATAGTTAAATTCGTAGAGGTGATTGAAGTAATCACCCTTGTTCCTGAAGGAGTTCACTTCATCTTATTCAATTTCTGATTAATAAATTTTAATTTTTTTTACTCATGTGGAATGCCAGAAAACGTCTAATGCAGGAAGATGATGACCATGGACAAACAAGAAAAGTCATGCAATATGGCAGCGTAAATCGTCGAACAATATTAGTTGTGAACATTTTTATTGCAGAGGTGAATGAAATAATCACCCTTGGTATTCTGAGGGTTAATAGTCTATGTATTAATGTTTTTCCTCGCGCCAGATTTCACAACACAATAGAGTCTTGAAGAAATTGTTGCACTACTGGTCCTGATACCTGACCCATTAGACAAGTGGTGGTACTGTAAAAAAAAAGCATGAGATAGGATCGGTACGAAACCGGGACTAACTTTTCAATTTCAACTAAAACTAAGACCAATTTGATTTAATATTTCCGATTATATTTACCTGCTAAACTAAAATATGTGTCTAATATCTCTATTCAATATTCTGTTTTGTTAACAATGCATAATTTTAGCACATTTAATTTTAGGATGGGGCCATAAATAGATGTTTCTATATAAAAGTATAAATTATAACGCAATAATTTACATAGCATCTATATTTATGGAGACAGTTTTTATGCTGTCCCTTCACAGGTGAATAGGAAGAAAATTCAATTTCTGATGAAAAGATTACATGAAATTTTGAATTCGCAATGAAACACTTGAGCCTAGTGCCAAAAATATTGTGTTAATTATTGCAGAAATAAATTGTGAAGATGAGTGTTGCAATGCTTATGAGCGGGACTGTACTTTTGAATAAGAAAGCTTACGTATTTTGTACATACATTAATTTTTGCAATAATTAGTTTACATTTAAAGATTTTATTTGTTACATTTTGGTTGCCTTAGTGATAACTAGAACCCGAAAAATGACTTTTTGACCAAGGCTAAAAATGTCTAGTAAGTCTTGAGACGCCAGAATAACTGGTTTTTAGGGTCAATCAATTCATTTTAGTAAAAACTATTTTTAACTATTTTAATTGTTTCGGCATTTTTCAGCAACTTTAATAGTTGGCCACATGTATACAAAACTATCGTTAAAATTCCTAGAATATATTATATAGTAGCAACATAGTTTGCAAAAACTGTATACAACTGCTTAATGATGTTGTAAATATAATTTATCAGGATGTTTATTTAGTTATTAAATAAAATTATATAGTGACTATTTTGAAGGTTTTTGCCAAATATTATTCGTGTTCTAGTGATAACGAAACATCAAAATTTATCATTTGAATATCTTACTAATGTATTACATTAACTTAGTGAAATTGTAGACAATATGAAGTTGTCTTCATTTCTTCCCGTGGGACTTTGTCACAGCAGTACATGGCAAATCCTACTGAAAAATGCGCTAGCTATATAGCAAAACGCTAGCTAGATTATGCTAAGGACAGCTAGGTTACAATTTTTTTAAAATTTATCGGAATCATCATCATATTTCGAAAATTCAACATGTATACACTATAAGATTATTTTTTTAAATCTAGAATATTGAATATTTTATAATATATATGAAGTGCTCACTTCACTAACACTAGCGTTTTTCTAGCATATTAAGGCTAATGGCCTAATGCCAACTTTGACTGGAGACGGAATTGATAACTTAGCTATAAAAACAATGGAATAATAGCTTGACTACGCTTGTGTAATTATTTCTGCAACTAACTTGATATTTTTACAAAGGATAGTTAATCTATTAAAATTGCATGCAGAAGCTAATGTATAATTGATTTCGGAAGTCACTTTAATATAAAACAGCGTTACTTATTTTTTACAAAAATCCAATTGTTTTCACCTCTATCATTATTTTAATTGTTTACATTTGGCATAATTTTTTCCATTATTAAATTTGTTTGTAGTAAGTATCAGTAAACGTCTGCAATCAATTTTTCGCACATGTTCAATTGACATATTAGTTTTTGTAGCTCATGTTTATTTGAAGGAAATGTAAACATTTTGTTTCCATGGAGATTCGATATTTTATTTTTATTTTTTAGCAATATTCATTACAATTTAGTTTTTATGTATCAAAACATAATTACATTTAGAATTATTGCATTACTAAATTTATTAATCTAAAAACACGCAGTGGGACATTTGTTATTTTTTAAAATTAGCGAAAAGAACTTAAAGAACATATTAAATCATTTAAAATAAATGATTATAAGCATGAATTTTAATGATAGAAGGATGAGGCAGTTGATTATCCAATGATACAAAATTGTAAACAGTTTTATCTTGTGCTGGAGACTATTGAATTATGGTTAATAAATAGATGGGGCTGTAAATAACTTTCTATTTATTAAATTAATTAGTCAGTTATTAGTATAAATATTAAATCATTAATGTGTCAGCAAACGTGTATTTTTTGAATTTTTATTTACCAAAATTGTAAAATGTTATTATTTCCATGGCAAGAATGTCGCTGCTATTTGACTATTATTGGTATTATTGGTTTGTTAAATACGTATATGCATCTAAATTATCATATTAAATATTACCTCTATGTTGCATGCACCAATTATACGCAATACAGTACATTTGACATGCTCAAATCACACACTTTCACTTCTCAGTAGAGTATTGTTTACATGCGAAAGTGAAGGCAGACGAGGATGGATTAAAAACGGTTATTTTTTTTCGTTATTGATAGGCGTATTTTGATTATTATATTTGAAATTATACTAAATTATTTAAAAAAAGTGGCAACTTCATCTACAATTATCTGCAAACTTCAAGACGGACAAAACAACACTTTTTAGCTCGATTAAAAACCAAATTTGGTCATGGCGATGCCTAATTATCTAAAAAATCTAAGTCTATATGCTATTCAAATATGGGAACACATACTGCTACACAAAAATGAAATCAAGTTTGTGTAACAATCTATTGAATATCATATAGATAATACGTCTACAACTTTTTATCCCTTCAACGTTAGTAGAAGACTTTCTCTGGTACAGAGGTGGCATTTGAATTTAAAGACTTATAAAAATTTAAACAGTCAGTATTCTCGAATTTTGCTTAGCTGTTTTCAGCATTTGGAGAGCTTCTTTGGCTCTATATTGCAACATAAATTTGCATTTATGATTACTATATTCTGGTGGATAATTATTACTTTTGTTAATTATTACTTGAGAGTTTCTATTTGACTTTTTCAACAAACGCATTTCGAAACTGTATTGCTCTGTGATTATTTACCGTATTGATAAGCACTATATATCAAAATGGATGGACTGATCAGCTCCATGTGAAACTATTTTTTTTGTCTCAAATAAAACTGGAATCTCTGCATCGTCCAAAAATATCAAAATTCACACTTTTGCAATCGACTATTATAATTAATGGAGTAGAGCATCTTTGTATATCTATTCAATGAGTTTTAATGCTATCGACACAGTTAACATTCCATTTGATGAGGGCAACGTTGATAGTGTTTGCAATGATGCATTAAAGAGTTTCTTTATTGCTCTCCTCTTGAGACGACTACAAAAGCGGCAGACGTTCTGGAGAAAATTTCAGCCTCTTTTGTGTCGGAGAATTTGGAATGGCAAAATCTTGCTGGCTGCTGTACTGATGGTGCACCAGCAATGTTGGGTGTTTTTCAGGCTTTCAAGCTTCTGTAAAGAAGTAAGCTCCAAGAAGCAAATGTGTTCACTGCATGTTGCATAGGCAAGCTCTAGCCTCTGCGCCGCGTATACAACTACTTTCAGAGCGTCTTAAGAGGAGGAATGAATAGTTTCAATTCCAAAATTGACAAAGGGGAATGTAACATAAAAGGTTGGAACCGATTGATCTATATATATGATATTTAATAGATTGCTGCACAAACTTGATTCTATTTTCGTCTAGTAATATGTGTTTAAATATATCAATAGTAAATATAGACTAATTTTTAGGTAATTAAGCATTACCATAATTAATATTTGGTTTTAATCGCATTAAAAATTGCCGTTTTGAACTGTCTTCTTGACCGTTTTGTCCGTCTTGAAGTTTGCAGAGAATCAAGCTTAATTAATCATATATTATTCAAGATATCCAGAAAAATATCGGAAAAACATAACCATCTTCAATCCATCCTCATCCGTCTTCACTTTCTTCCGATTTGGACAATTTGCAAAATAAAGTGCATTTTCTGTTAAAGCTTCAACATTTAATTCAGGGTAAAAATGAACATAGAGTAAGTATAGGGGATTTAATTCAAGAAGTATTGAGTAAAATGCTGTTATTAATCTGGAAAAATTACAATATCCAGTTTAAATTAGTAGGTATGCTTACTATTACAGCTTTGCTAATGACAAAATTTCTGCATTTTGATGCTTGGTTCCAATACTTATTTCGTAAACTGTATGTACTGTATATTTTTTTACGTGTCTACGTTTCATTTATTTTTGGTTGGACCATATATTTAGCTTTAAAGATAGTCTTATTGAATATAACAGTTTACCATTAAATAGTTACAGTAGTATTTATAAAAAATGGCAATAAATATAGTGCAACCAAAAAGTGCACAAAGTTTGAAGTGTGGTACGCAAAATATTTTTGCTATGAACTTTATAATTACCCAAAAAGTTGAGCGCAAAGTTATAAATGTGTACGCTACTTAAGAAAATTCCACCATCCTAAATCTATTGAGGTAATTGCTTTTTCAATCCTGCAATGCTGAAATCACAATTTGCCAAATATCCTTATTTTAAAATTTTACAAAACACTCTAAATTTTTATAGCTTAAGAGGAGTGTGGGCATTGTTCTAACAAAAATCGATTTCATATTTAGAACTTAGTATTTGTGAAGGCAATTTTTAAAAGTACATAAGTTCTTTTGTTGTTAGAAATGAACTGAAATTGTCGCTGCTGCAATCCAATTCATTGCGAAATATTTTCTGATGAAAACAAATCTTTATTTTATGCTTCATACGCAGCTTCCAAGCCATCCAGTCTAAGAAATGGCATCGTTTTTCATATAATTGTGCAGACAGTCCTGCACATGCATTTGTTAACAGCACTGTTTATCTTATCGTTATTGTAAGGAAAAATATACAAATGAAAAGGTGGGATACAGGAAAAGACCATCTACGTAGTGACGAGCAATTTCGCTTGTGTTTACAGATGACATTCAATCAAACAATCAGAAATAAAGAAGTAACATTGAAGAAGACATTGGACTATTTAAAAAAAACAATTTTACTATATATAAACGGTCTGTGAAAAACTTTAATTGATTTGTGAGTTGTGTAAATTTTTTTCTTTTTTATAGAGCATACATGACTATATGTATATAAAACTTTCATCAATCAAAAAAAGGTATTTCACAAAAAAGAAACCAGAAATGTTGTATTATATATTAGGTAGCATTGGCTGTTTTTAATTTTTTAATTAATTGTGAATTCAGATTCTATTTTTTGCACATTACTGTAGAGATATGTCTCTTTCATTCGTTCAAATTATGTCAATGTAACACGCATAATGAATGTTTCACTAGCTTTCGTTTTACTCAGAAGGAAGTCCCGAACATTGTAAAAGAACAGTGATTTTCAATACAATAACCGTATTTTCCAACAAAATTTTTGTCTAAATTAGCAAAACTTTGACAAATTTATTTATTTTGTTAATTAGCATGTATATTACAATCATCTTGACTAAAATGTTGCTTCGAATGCACTAGTGAATGCTAGCATAAATGCGCTAACATCAGTAAGCGTAAATAAGTTTGCAAAAAACGCTAGCTTACGCTAACTAAAGAAGCTAGACATACGCTAGCTTTATGCTAGCATATTTTCCAGTGGGATCATCGCAAAGTTTTCTTAAAAATAACGAAAAGAAGTATATTACCCTTTTATTTAAGAAAATCAGAATTTTCAATTTTCAAACTTAAAATCTCAATATTCTTGGAAGTTGGGCGTTAGCTGTTCTATATGCAAAGCAACACTTCATGATCGAAGAAATAAGGTTTATAACTAAAAATTCGTTTTAGGCAAAAGCACAGCAATGTCAACTCTAGAATATTTTGAGACATCCACAACAGAGATTAGCATCATTGTATAAGTTTTTTTGAAGGTGCACCTTACTCAGTCGGACACATCAGGGAGGTGTTGCGTGACAAGATAGTTACCATCTGCCTTGAAATTTCACAGCTCAATCAATTCCCCCCTCCCAAATGCGCCGCACACATTAGGGAATTGCTGCACAAATACCCAATAAAATTTTCCCTTGTAATTATGTGCAACACTTGTGTTTCAAAACACTAATGTTTTATTATATTACTGTAGAATCATCACCCAGGCTGAGATGTGCTCTTGACGGTATCTCTTTAGTTATACAGCCATTACAGATTATCATATGCTGGGTAATGTCTCTCTTTTCCGAACCTCTGTCTCTGCTATACTTTACACTAGAATTAACTAACATTAGATTCCACGTAAGCATAAGTAACCACTACTGTTTAGGTAGCTCCAAGAGATTCCAGTTCGATGTTACAGAAGTGGGCAACTGCCCGAAGCTGGATCCGAGAGTCCATCCACTTCTCCGAAGTTTCCATATTCCAGCGACTCAGCTCACACTCACAAGGACAATGTTTATTATGTATGCCCTAACTATTAGTGGTAATAAAAACCAGTCACAATTCGACTTATCTCTCACACTCAATGTTGTGTAGGGTTAACAAAATGACACAGCAAGTAACAATGCATTGACACTAGCTGCTAAACAATAAAAAAACTACATAATGACTAGAGCAGCTTCCTAGCTTACATTTAATACAGGTAAAATAGCACAATGCGCGACACTAGCTGCGACAACATAAAAGTAACTATATACAAACTAACTATAAACTAAAGCAGCTTCCTAACCTACACTCAAAAATAGTAAAAAGTTAACAATACAATACAATAAATAAAACGGTCAATTATAGGTCTCCTATGATGTATAAATTTGGATCTAAAATAAAATAGGTAATAATTCAACACACCTAGGGTTGGCTGACAAACCTATCTCGGACTTACTACTATATGCAAACTGAATGATCACTAGCCAGCTAAGCATGATTGAAAAATGCCCTATGCTTATCCCTAACTTAAATGCGGGTATCAATCAAGGCTTCTACCACATAATATCCCCTTGCAACACCCTTGTGATCGCTCCACACATGAAATGCTTAGCTGCACATTATAAGTTAATAATCAAACCAGATAACAATAAGTTAAATTCCGAGGAATTATTTTCCATCAACATACTCTTTGTACATATTTATACTAATTCGTAACAAACATATTTATTGATAAAAAAGTACCTGTCGCTTATCAATTTCTTCAGTCCACTTAGAATATGTCTGCGTGGCTAATGGTCGCGTGCTAAAATTGGGATGGCTAATTCTATTAAATGATAAACAAGTAAATCAGAGTTTTATGTTCTGAATAAAATGTTCGATCTTGATTTCTTTTTGTTTTTAATGGGATTATGCTACATTACATGTATACATCAGATGTAAATTTATGTATATTAATAGTAATTGCTGCTTTTGTATATAACGGTCGATGTTATCAAGAATAATTAAATAAAACGTTGTTTATAAAACCTTAAACAGCCTGGGGATTTTTGAAAATTTCTCATGATCCTATAAACAATTTTTTAACGCTTATAGCTCACATATTAAAATTGATTAAGCGAATTTCATGAGCTCATTAATTTTGCTATAATTTTGCACCATTTGTTTAAATAAACTGTATCAATAACAAAAAACTAATGGAGCAATAAGTTTCCAAATATGACCTACTATTAATTATAATATTAGCATATTGAAAAGTATATCATTTTGTTTTGGACATTGAAGTGGATCCACATGTGATAAATCCGAAAAAAACAAAAAATAGTGGAGCTGGTTAGGACGTACATTTCGATATATATCAAGGATAACTTAAATTAAGTTGTCCTTGTATATATGTATATATATATATATATATATATATATNGAATATCGTACATTTTCTTTTTGCTAATTTTTGGATTTCCAAAGAAATCAAAATTGTATTTCTAAATTAAATAATTTCCAATTTTTATACTTCAAGATAGAGCTGAAGGGGTTCTCCTGAATGATGAAAACAGCTAAGGAATCCAACCAGAATTGGCAGAGTAGTGGTTGTCTAAATGTATATAAGTCTCTAAGGACACAAAGCCATCTCCATAGCAGAAAAAATCGTATATCCCAAACCGTAGATCCAAAAAATTTTCCCAAGACAATTCCTCAAGGCCGCGCGCACACCAGGGAGCTGTTGCTGCTTTCGTCAATACCCGCAAGAAAGCAGTTATCTGCTACCTCATTATCTATGTTGCAGGCAACTTCCCAAGACCTCGCACAATCTGGGAGCCGCTGACAAACCAATTAAATAGATTTTCGCGCAACATCCCCCTGTTGTTTGCACTCAACCTTATCACACCACACACATTTCAACATTTCAGAGGGCTCTAGTGTCAATAATTTGAGCACAGTGTAGAATAATTTTATACCAATTCAATGTTACATATCGAACAAATAATCTTAATAGCTTTTGTCTCACCCGCCAATTGCAATTAAACCCAGTTCGCTTGTACGTTATTTCGATTACCATGCCAAATTTTTCTGTGTAGTCTGAGGTAAGTCTTAACATGAAATTTTAGTCATATCGAATTTAATATACTCAGTGGATTAGTGCTAAAATTTTAACAAAGAGGACCATGTACATTACATTTCATTCATCTGATTATTTTGTGGGAGTCCTTGTTTATAGCATTTATGGAAAAAATCTATGACAATTTTCAAGACAGCAGTATCTGCAGAATATACGGATAGTCCATAGCGGATTTTACTCATTATCAATGTGTCAAATGCTAAATTCATTTCTTTTACTTCCAATAGCGTAGGATAGCAACACAACTTTCCTAAAAGCTAATATTTCTATAACCACAATTATGTGCATTTGGTTTCTTAGCCATCAATATAAAAAGCTCAACATTTCTTTTAGATACGGTAAGGTAGAATCACCTGGGTTATACGCGCATACCTCAGTTGTAAGACTGGAAACGAGTCAACACTTCCTGAGCCAACCAGACGTGACCCAAACTATTTCAGACCCAAACAGTTAGTACCGACAGGGGTTATAATAATAAATTAGGTCTTTTAATGCCCGTAAGCATTTATTTTATTTAATGTAATTGAAATCTAATTGAAATAAAGTTAGCATAGTTTTTGATGATTTGAACAAAAATATATGAGTTCAATTTCAATGAATGTACATCTTGAATCTTGAGTCTTTGTCTCACCCAACACGGCTAATTACTGACTCGATCCAGCCTATCCCGACTAGTGTTGACCCGACCCGACACATGGATTGATCCTTTTCCAGGCACGCTGAGTGGCAGTTCCACATAAAGATTCCTAAGGTATTCATATTAAAATTTCCTTCCAGGCAAAGTGGAAATTTCGATTAATGTTTCCGATCTAATTAACTTGTATGAAAAATAATAAAAATATACCACTTCTAACCTTGGATAAAGAATTCTTTCTAGGAACAAATAAAATTCGTTAAAATTCCATAAAACTTGTCAGGCTTGCATATGGAAAGCGATCGTGTTCCACTTCCACTACTATTTTAATATCATTTCCATATTTTTTCCATTAATTTCCACATATTTCCATAAATATAAGAGCTAGTGATTAGAGTTCTGTGGGATTAGAATTATATTGGTTTCAGTCCCAATTAGTCCCATTTGTTCCAGTCCAGCTCAAAATTGAATTGATATTATAAACCATTGAAAATCACATATAAATGGCAAAGATATATGGAAAAATTCATGCAGTAAACTGTTATTCATCGCAAACTTTCTGTAGATAATAATATTAATTGTGATTTCATTAGGAATTATAAAAATTTATGTATGCACATACAGACAACTAGAATTAATAGTGCAGTGACGGAAAACCTCTTTCCTAAGCTACTAAAATCTGAATATATTGCATAGTGCAGCTTCCTTATTACTATTATCTCTTAAAGTTAAATTAACTTATGGACAATAAACACTGTTTTTGCAAGAAATTATTTCATGTAATGAATTCTTAATAATGTTTTTGCATTATTATAGATTTCTTCGAGCATCAAATAAATTGTATTTTTAACTAGACTTTTTATAATGGAACAGAGATTTTCTTGAATACAACAGAGACTTTGAACATTTTCTATAGCGGTGAGAATCTTTTTTGGCATTGTACTTCCATTAATATCCATTAAATTTACATTCCATAAAATAATTTTCAATTCCATTCCACTTCCATTGAAATAATCTGCAAATGGAATGGAATGGAAGTTTCCATTTCTATATGCAACCCTGAAATGTATGCATTATGGAAATAGTACAATTGTACAAATCTCCAGATCAAATATTAAATTCAAATATGCAATTATATGCTGTACAATGACACTTAGTTCAGTTTTAGCTTGGTTTCAATTTCATTTTTGTTAGTTTGTGTTCTTGGTTTTTATTAAATTTTGTATTCAGCTTTCTGTGTTAAACTATTTTAGACATTATTTTTTTAAGCGAATTTTGTTCTTAACATTTAAAATTTGCAAAACTCACCGAATTTTTCAAGACGAATAAAATACATAAAATTGTTAATTCCACAGAGTGGGGACCAATATTGGTGTGTACTTATTATACATTTTGGAGTAGATTTCATCAGAACAGTTTGCGTGGTGCATTGCCTTATTGGAACGTTTGGATGTTATGTATTTTGATTTAACCACCACGCTTGCCGTTGTGTGTTGTGTGTAAAACACAACAATTTATATGGAGCATAAATATTCAGTCCATCCAGAGATATCCTTATAAATATATGTTTATATTAATATGAAATCCATTTAAAAAATTGTAGTTATATATGTAATTGAAGGAATAGCATATTTGATTTTTGCTAGTACATCTTCTATATATGTATATGAAATTATTAATTTTTTTGGCGCCAAGTCACTTTATTCAATATTTATTTCAATCTTTATAGAGAAATTTATTTTATGAGCTTACAAAAAGTACTCAATAGCAAATTAAGCTAAATACAACAACATATAAATATTCATAAACTAATATAGAATTAGGCAATTAACTATAATTAAATTTTATATAGTAATAACTACAAATCTGCGGAATAAACTTTCCAGTAATAAAAGAATGCTAAGAGCTGAAATAATTTAAAAGATTGTTAAAGGGAAACCTGTTAAATAAATAATAAATTCTAGGAACACAACAAGACTTCATGAATGGCAGAATGAGAGAGTACTGTAAATTTTTATTTGTACATGTGCGTAATGAGTGTTTTTTTGCTTTTTATCTGTAGATAGTATCCTAGTCTGAATAAATTTAATAGATTTTATGAAGTATACATTTGTCAATTGTGTATATATCATATATATTGTACTATGCAAACAAATAAAGGATAGTTAACGTTAAAATAAGTTTAAAATCAACATTTATTTCCAAAAAATTTAATATACAAAAACAAAAATATTAAATTTAAATTCACTGTGAGTCGTTTTTAATTGATAAACCACTTTTCTTATTCTCATATATATATTCAACAGGCGAGAAATCTTGCTCTGCATTGACTGGAGAAAGCAAAATCACTAAAATAATTACTGCAGTCTTTTTAGCGAGAGGTAGTCTTTTGCGTCCTGGTGAACCAAAGGCACTCGTAGTTTCCCAAGGATAAATCCAATGAAGTTGAAATATCCACACTTACTTTATTATATTTAGCTGATTCACAGTCACATATATATATACATATATATATATATATATATATATATATATATATATATATATAAAAATTTTGTCAAAAATTATTCATATACATGTATATTTAAATGATTTATTTCAAGAGCAGATCTAGAAATTTTAATGGGGATACTGAACCTTTAAAACTCGATTTTTCCATAATGTTTTTCATTCTAGATTTAATTAAATTTTGAATCCTCATACATTTCTCTACATGTTATGATTACAATTTGAAAGTTATTGCTGATGTTCTAGTTTAGATTTTCTACTATTGCGTTTTAATTTATATTTATATATAGAAACATCTCTTTGTGGCCCCATCCTAAAATTAAATTTTCTAAAATTATGCATAATTAACAAAACAGAATATTGAATGGAGATATTACAGACATATTTTAGTTTAGCAGGTAAATATAATCGGAAATATTAAATCAAATTGGTTTCTACCGATCCCATCTCACGTCTTTTTTGTTCCCAGTACCGCCACCTGTCGAATGGGTAGGTATCAGGACCAGTAATGCAACAATTGACTATACCACCATCAATGTTTTGTGAAATCTGGCGAGAGAAGAAAACATTAATACAAAAACTATTAACCCTCAGAATACCAAGGGTGATTATTTCATTCGCCTCTGCAATAAAATGTTCAAAACTAAAATTGCTCGACGATTTAGTCTGCCAGATTGCATGACTTTTCTTGTTTGTTCATGGTCATCATCTTGTTGCAGTAAGGAAAAACACAAATGAATAAGCAGAAATTGAATGAGCTGATGTGAAATTATCCTCTCCTTGAGGACCAAGGGTGATTACTTCAATCACCTCTGCGAATTTAACCATGAAATGTAAGCTTCTCTTCTTAAATGAATGGAAATTCAATAAACGTTCATTTCATATTACTGTTTCTTCTTCATGATTGTGGGTGATTGAAAAAATCACATTGATCACCAACTTTACTCAAAAGTAATGTATATACCTAATATATTATTTAAAAATCTTTATCTTAATCAAAGGAAGTATAAAACTAGTTGCAAATATAATGTTTATAGCCATTTCTAATTACTGTGAGGTTCATTTTTCGATCAGTTTGGGTGATTGAAACCACCCTTGGTCTTCAACGCATGTGCAAACCTTGGTCTTCTGAGGGTAAATTTTACTGAATTACATTTAATTTGCATTGGAGGTTGGTCCATCTTTAGAATTAATTTTTCTGTAACATTTAGAAATTACAATTTGAAATTATTCGTGAATAGAAAAAGAGGTGTAGAAATTGGGTCAATAACTTTTAAACTCGTGATTTTTAGCAAATCGGTAATTTGAGAATTGAATTATTTTAGCTGATTGTAAAAGTTCTTATGTATAGAAATGAAGTAGTTTTACGATCGAAACTTCTACCATTTAAAACCAAACACTAAGAGGAAGGAAATAATGAATCACTATTATTACTAGGTTCGTATATAAAATGAGTAATTATTTTATAAAACAAAATCTGAAAAATTAACGCAAAATAGTGTTCAAAATTTCAAAAATCCTTAAAATTTTTTTCCAAAAATCCCAAAATTTTAAACATATATAAAAATCAATATTGTGAATAGATTTTGAAAATCATTTAAAATGTGTGATATGGCGAATTTAACATGTTAAAGAAAAAATTTGCAGATTTGGAGGTACTTCAGAAGTCCCCTCTTCTAGATCTCCAGTTTTCAGAATCTGAATTAGAAAATTTGTATTTTTTTAAATCATTGAGTTTTTCATTCAGAATGCTCATATACTTGTCCGTGCTCATCTTAGCAACAATGATGCCTAATGCAACCCCGCCATGGTGCTTGGATGATATGTGATTGCTGTTGAGGTTGAGGGGCAGCAGGATTGAATCTTGATGATTCTACAGGGCCTCTAACAAATACCTTATGTGAACAGAAAATTTGAAATGCTATGTGATTAATGTACTTAACAGTTTTCATTTGATGCAGTTTACAGCTTTGTAATTCATAGAAAGGGCCAGTTTCATAGTACACTTTGAGTGTGGTACGATATATTATTTGAGAAATATCCAAGTTATGCTGACTTCAACAAAAAAAGGAATGAGGGCAGCGACAAGCATCTGGGGGATTAAGTAGCTCATGTGTAGGAATCTAGGGTTTTTCTAGGATTTGAATTTAGTTTTCAGAGGTGTGAACTTATTCAGTTGTTTGCTATAAAGTGAGGAAGTTTTTTATATTTCCCCTAAGATAAAAAGACCTGTATTTGTTACGTAGACCTGTAATTTTTTCGAGAAAAGTGAGTAGACAAGCCCTCCCCCGCGGCCTCATTCTTCATCAAAAATGTGTCTTAACACCTACACTGAAACAGTATTGATTCTATTTACTAACTGTGCACACATTTATGTATATTGTGTAAGTGGATTACTTAAAAAAAAATTAGAAAGTTTGAGAAATATTTGCCACATATTTGCCCAACCCTTAGATCGTTTTCAGACTTTTCAACAGGCTGAAATTTCTGAGCTCGGCTCTTTTAAATTTTGAGCAAGTTCGACTCGGCTCGCTACATAGAATATTTTAATGAGGTTCGTTTCAGCTCGATATTTTTTTTAAAATATTGCGCTCTCAGAATTTTTTACATAGCTTCTATAATTTAATAAACATTTCTAAAATATGAATATATGAAAGACATATTGAATGAAAAAATGAGAAAAATCTACATAATCAATTTGACAATTAGTACTATAAATTTGCTTTGCTTCAAAAAGGCTCGTTTTGAGCTCATTGTATATCCAATACCTGGCTCAAGCTCGGTTCGGCTTGGCTCGTCACGGCTCGTTAGAAGCTCGGCTCGTTTTGCAAATTAAATGCAAGAATTTGTTACTAATTTAGAATTTTCCGAATTTTCACTACAGTTGCACTGATTCATTTATTTATCCAAAAGAATAGAATACTTATATTATGCTCTTTTCCAATCTTATAAACAAACCGCGTTATTTTTATTTATGCCTCGTTGAAGGATGTAAAATTCTATTAGTAGGTTATTAAAATGAATGGAATTATCTTACAATATTCTTGAAAGCTAAAAGCATTTTCATTGATACGGCTTAGCAGGGATGTAAGTGGATCTGAGTATTCATTGGCTGAGTTTGTGCTTGGAGTTTCACTGAAATTGGGCTGGTCAGACGCTTAAAATAAGATAAGATATTCTATATTTAGAGACTTTTATTTACAATTTCAGAAACTCATAAATTCTCTAAATAGCGTCAATAATGTACAAAAATAATAAAAAAGACATGAAATATATACAAGAAAAGCGTCATTTTAGGCTACGGATATTAGTCTTGTAGTAGTAGCAAATTAATACTAGATGAAATGTTTGGGTTCATATTTTCAGTCAAACTTAGGTTCATGTGTAACATTTAGGCTTAATATTAAAATCTTAACGGAATAGGACTGGATACTGGATAGGTTTTTAAAATCGTGAGTCTTGTTTTGTGGAATTCTTTACTTTTTGGTTGTTACTATTTTACTTTTGTTGAGTTGCAATAGGAATGAAAGTTTGTTTGTGTCCATAAGGATGATATTTTATTTAAACCATTGCTAATTTGTTTCACTTAATTGGACCTGATGAAATGTTCTTTCATTACATTTCTTATAAATTTTTTCGATAATAGTTTTTCCGAAAAAAGTGGTGTGATATAGACAATATTCCACATCTTAGCGAAAGATTAAAGTACACCAATTCAGCAGAAACATAAGGAAATTTATAAATATGATTAAAAATTTTTGATTTATCTATTTTTCGTCTTATAGATTAAGAAATTTTATAAAATTTCTTTGATATTGTTTTCTTTCAATAAATGACATTTTCCAAGAAAACCTGCTGCGATGTTAATAAAGAATTGTGATTTTAGAAATTCGGCAACTGAAACATCGAATGCATTTAACTGCAAAAATGCTATATTCAGATATTTAAAAAATTTCTTTAAAAAAATGGCGAAGCATTCGGTGTTTGTTAAATATTTTTATTGATGTCATATGTTATATGTTTTCTTAAAGTGATTTTAGCAATATATAAAACACGGACAGACCTTCACAAAAGTCTTGAGACACCCAATAATTTTTTGCGTTTTGCTTATTGTTTCAACATTATGTTACAAACAAGGATTGAAACCGCTAATAAATGGCTTAGTACAATTAGAAAGGACATCCTAGTAACTATTAGTGAAAATCCTACTTTTGTTATATATTTGAAAAAACTGAACGCAAAAAAAATTACATTGAACAAAAGAAATGGGACGGCAATCATAAGAGTGAAAAATGACAAAAAATATTTTTATTCTGGATACCAAAAAGGTATTTAGCAAAAAAAAATGTATACATTTATCATTCTAAGTTCATTAGTATCTGATAACCCTATGTTTTTACTATTTACTTACCAGTAATATAGGAAGAGGAAATGGTTAGAGAACACAATACTGTGATGGATGATGTCGTCGCAAGAAGTTTGCAACTTTTATTGCCCAATAATGGTAAATACCCTAGACGTGCAATTGTGATTTTGCTTACGATTGTGGGAATAGTGGCATCTTACATGTTCATTACCGCAAAGCTTATCCCAAACTTAACATCGCATTATGTAAGTGTTCACTCATTTATTGATAAAGGCCAAATAGTTTTGAGTTTTATTTATGAAACTCTGACTCTTTTGGTTTGGAATTTCATTGGATGTGCTTGGATATCTGCAATATGGTTTCCATCGCAAAAAATTTTTAAAAAACTGGAAGAAAGGGGTTACTCACCATTTAATGAGGAGCACTTGTCACAAATTCTTAATAATCGATTAAAGAAAATCTTCATAATAGGTACGTGCAGTTAAGCATTATTAAAATTAATATATTTTCATTTCAAAATTGCGCATAAGGTTAACCCACCACTCTCTTATATTATCTATAGCTCCCGGAAATATTAATACGTTTGCTTGATATTTTCTGACAATTTTGTCGGTGCTACTTGACGGCAAAGCTAAAATTTTCTTACTACAAATGGCTGTCTATTTCCTGGAGGTTGCTAAAATATTGATAGTTTCAAGTTACTTGGGCTTTTTTCTGGACAAAAACCCTTTGAGACTGCTCTGGGTGCATGATAACTTTAACAAAACTTACATCATGGTTAGCTACATGTCCAAATTTTTGTTGTTTGCAACAGTAGTTCGGAAGATAATATGTGTGGGTAGTAATACCCACCCCCTGAATTGGCAGTCCGAGAGCTCCAAGTAAAGAGTCAAGCTGTATATTTTTGGTAAAGCAAGCACATTTGTTAATTGTACTTACATTATATTAGACAGTGAACATAAATCATAAACCTGAATCGCTTACTTGAGGTTTGCACAAAATTTTACTTTCGCTGAAAAGTCACTATGGAGAGATAATTAATAGAAAGCAACATATAGCAGGTGAGGAAATCTTTGAAAATGTATTATCTTGAAGAAATTCTGAATTCTACCTTTCGAATTTGTTACGTTATTCTCCAGCTTTTAAGCGGGAATATAATGGTATTGTGGGACAATTATATCTTTTGCATATCAAATTTTAGACAGTATTTCACCCTGGCTACATTTATATAAACAATTCAACAGCTGTACTGCGTAAATATAGTAATGAGTAAAGAATTCGTGATTGTGTAAAAACGTTGACGTCACCGTTTGAAAATATAATGCCGTTTTCAAACAAAGCTACCTCGCCTTGTTTTCAAGTTATGTATTGCACAGGCGTGTCGCAGGAATGTCTTTCAGGGGGGGGGGCAAACTAACTCGATTTATCTAATATTAATAGTATTTATTGAGTGCCTTAAGATATTCTTATATTGCAGGTAGCAAATAATAACGAAGCCCTGGTGGATTCTGATACTTTCTCAAATATCAAAAGAAGTAGTTTATTCTTTATGAATGATTATTTATTATATTACAATATATTAATTATTATATATAATTATTATTAATAGTTATTCATATTTGAATCAAATACAAGTTTCAAAAAATTAATGAGACGGGTTTACTGAGTACAATTTTCCACTTTTTGACAGTAAAGCGATCTATCATGGCATAAATGTCTAATAAAAATGATCGATGCCTATATAGTTAAGTCAAAACATTAAACCTTTCATCAGTTGTTGTTGATCTCAAGTATAATTTCGAATATTTCAGGTTTTAGAAAATGCGTTTGAGGTTGCAGTAGTTGTCAGAATGCAACATAAAATTTTCGATATTTGTAAATGACAGGATAGAAAATTTCGTTGCAATCTTCTAGCGCAGTTGTGGTTTGGAAGGTAGAGGCAGATTCCATTGCTTTACGTTGGATCATTTATGTATCCAGTGGTTGTATTCTGTCTTAACCTAATGGATCTCATTATGAACTATCGGTCTTAATAATTTCAATCACCCATACCAAAAGCAATGTTTTTTGTTATTTGAAGCCATTGTTAAATAATCAAATTTAGATTGCTTAAAAATACTTTTACTATTGTGTAAAGTTCAAACCAATTTCGTTTGACGCTATTGCAGTAGTATAATAACAACAGATTCTGAAGAAATCTGGCATGATCGGCATAAGAAACAAAGAAATTAGATACTTTCGATTATGCTAAAGTGTTAATTATTTATCTTTCGTTGCAAGTAGGCAAATTAATTACGACAAGAACATTTGTCGACAATAGAGTTTGGCAAAAGGAAGCAACCGAAGACGCTTAAGCTAATTAATAACACGTTGCATAAGGAATATCAGACGAAAGTTCAATGACAGAAATATTCATCAACTAAAAACAGGTACATGTTGTCATGTTTTTAAAGTGTAATATAAATGTGCTGTAAACGAAGGAGAAAGTTGATAAATTTAATCACTTGGATTTATCTTTATGTTGTATCAGGTTTTATTCTATTATGACAATGGGAAGCTAAACGTCGAGGCACACGAGTAGCATTCAGGGACGCCCGGAGCTCAATTATCGGCCTTTGGGTGGTAGTCTTCATCAAGTCAGCTTTTGCAATCGCTCTGCCCTGTTTAGGAAAGTGTGCTTTTAAGTTAGGTCTTGAATAGGGATTATTATTCCATTTCGCTTTCCTACCAAATCGATTCTGGTTCTATGAATAATGTCATTAAACAGGTGGACAGCTGATCGTAGGCTAACCCCTATTATTTAAGATCCAAATTTGTGTCATTTATTATACATAAAAAGTCTATTAAACATAATAGGTGTCTACGATTACAGCATTATCTATGGTACTTATTTAAGATATATAGACAATGATTACCAAATTTCTGCAGGCAACAACGATTGCTCACATGTATTGGAGGACATGTACTATTATAAATGTAGGGTTATTTATATGTAAGGCAAATAAGAAGCAAAAGCGGCAAGGTTGCGTTTATTCCTATTTAATGAGTTTTAATGAGAGCAATCGTTGTACAAATCTAATAATGGAATCAACACTGGGCAGCATTGCACTTCACTACCTAAACCATTATCACTGAGAGGATTCGTGAGTCATAGCCAATTGCGTAGTAAATGGTGATCGTTGCTGGAAGCCACCCTACTCTTAATTACCTGGCTCTGCTTAGGGCTCTGGCCCTTGTAGTCACTCTTCACTGATCTAAATAGAAGCTTGATACTCGATTACAGTGTATATCTATCTGCAGTGTATAAGCTAATCTAATAAATCGGATATCAGAACTGTTAGTTGGAATCTCACAAATCAGAGAAAGTTGTCTTTCATATGAAAAGTAATAGAAATAGCTAATTACTTTCAATCTCTAAACTGTTGCGATTCTAAACTCTGAATCTGAATTTTTTAGACAAAAATCGTTTGAGCTTGTGATGACAAGTCTTAACATCGGAAAACCTATATTGAGAATACTTGACAATAATCACAGTATTACATAAATACTACTTGTGAAAAAAATAGAAAAAAAAGAAATGTCCTACATGGATTTTTGGTAATTAAATTTCTTCCATATGAAAATCTATGTGTAGATTTTCAAAAATTATTTTTCAAATTTTTAATTTCGAAAAGTTGCCATAATGTAGGAATTTATTATATACACAAAAAAATATGTTTTTATGAATCAAAAATAAACATTTGTTGATCTCATTGATTGTCATAATTTTTTTTGCAGATATAGATACAGACAGTCGCGTATGCAGAGATAAAACCACTGGCCCATAGATTTCCTATATTGTGTCTACCTTCACTTATGAAATATATGCTATGCTTATGCACTAATGACGAGCACAGCAACCAGTAGGTAAAATACACATTTAGTTCATGACTAGACCTTCCGGATTCCTTCTTGCCAACCAGTAATTCTGCTGAATTTTAATTTGCATAACATCTTCATGAGAAACTCATATTGTGTCACTATAACATTTTTAAATCATTTCATCAACATGTTCTGCAATCACAGGTTGATAGAATCTTTCCTATGCAAATGAATTATCCTTTTTTACAGAAATTTAAAATGTTACTCATGTAGTTGTAGACATCATCAACACATGTACATCAGATTTGTGTGTGTCCTCTACTGTTAATGATGAGTCTGGATAGAAATATTGAAACATGTCATGCAGTGATTTACTTGAGGTTACCTCATCATCATCATAGAAATTAGAGATGCTTCTTACCTTCACTTCCTTCATCATTTTATGAGACCAACTTATTTCTTCCCTTATCATTGTGATTACTTCAACTCTGCAACTCAGGTCATAGTACCTTAAATTATCTTCCCAGGCATCCAAACACACTAAATCAGGTGATACATTATCAAACTTCTGATCAAGCAATTAGTTAATTTTAATTGATCTTCACACATGTTGGAACAATACGTTATCAAACTTTCTTCAATCAAGACACCATGCAAACAGAAAAGATCTACTGGAAGTTCTCATTTATGGTTAACTAATTTACATTTATTGGCCTTCTATGACCTGTGCAGATACAACTGTTATTAAGCAGGTATGTATCTACATCATAATTATTTTCTATCAATAAATTTCTAATGGTTCATGTCTATTAATTGCCTTTGTGCATAGACATGTGAACCATATGTAAAACATCCAAAATAACACTTTAGTAATGGTTTTCATTAAATAAACCATGCTAATATCAGTAATAACAAGGAAAAGCATTTAAAGTAAATTGATTAATTTTTCTCTGCTTTGTGCTTAAATGAATTCTGCCAACATTGGTTTACCACTTTAACTAGAGTAAATAAACAATAATATTGATACAGAGCAGATAAGGGAACAATTTAATGCTGTTTTATCCACTTTCATTAATTTACTTCTACCCAAGGCGATACATAATAACAGGCCTGGAAGCCGTGCGACTGGAGCTTCAGACTGGGGGCGGAGTAAAATCCATAGTTATATTTAAATAAAGACAAATAAAATTGCAAAATATCATGATCAAGGGTTAACATTTATTATTTTTATAAATGTTGTTAAAATTATTAACCCTGTCAAAATCAAATATTATAAATAACAAACTAATTCACACGTGAAGCAAATTATCAGGGTGTTCTTGTTGTACAGGCAATCAAAACAATATCAAGATTACTAAGACTAAAATTCGGAAAATATTGAGACATCCACAAAAATCAACTTTGTTCAAAACTGTTTAAGCAACAGAACCTGCTGTGATAAATCCCAGCTGGAACCAAGAATAAGCCAAAAGTACAAAAAAATCAAAATTTCACCAAACAAAAAGAAAGTATGAAGAAAACAAAAACTTGAAATTATGAAAAGATTAGAAAAAAAACTGGATTAACACCCTGATTAACGTACAATAATTATTTACTACTAGAAAGTTTAAGAACTTTCAATGCAGGCTCTTTATACATCCGAGGAGTTTTTAAATAAAATCATTTGACAAAATGATGCCATGCTGTTTCGACATATTGCAGTTGTGCATTTCAGATACTAGCATAAGCAGGTTGCACAGCAATTTTCGACAAACTTCATCTTTGACAAACATAAACATGATGAAACAAAAAATTACCCATTGGCACGCACTATCATAAGGAATATTTAGTCCACCTC